>JABMDO010001265.1:0-214536 GCA_014851415.1 Cnaphalocrocis medinalis
AAATCATAGGTGGTAGACGAGCAGACGGATCACCTGATGGTAAACGATTGCCGCCGCCCATAGACACCTGCAACACCAGTAGAGTCTCAGGGGTGTCCATGAGCGGCGGTAATCGCTTACCATCAAGTGATCCGTCTGTCCGTCTGCCGCCTATATCATAAAAAAACTTTCAGTTTTCGCGTCGAGTTTTCCCTTAAAGTAGTGACTACTTATATTGGGAATAACCCGTATCTTGTCATACAGTTTAATATAAATTTTTTTTATGTAGTTAGGTAGCAGACGAGCAGGCGGATCACCTGATGGTAAGCAATTGCCGCCGCCCATGAACACATGCGACAAGTGCGCTGCTAACCTTTTATCCTCTAACATTTTTTTAACCCTTTTTACTATTTTTTTTTTATTTAATTAAAATACTTTAAATTTTCAGAAGACAACGAAACCAAAATAGAAATCAATCTACCAGGTGACACAAATGAGCGAAACACAACAGATCCAAAGAAAAAGAAAGCTAAAAAAAGTAAGTTGAAATATTTATACACCGTTAAAATAATGCACTTAAAAATTCATTGATGGGTTCAGGTGGGACTCGAACCCACAACCTTCCACAGTCCGGGTGGCTGTACTACCAATTATACTAACCGAACGCTATTGTTTCATGCCGCAGACTATATACTCTGTATCTTATTTATTTTCAGAGGTAAAGTCCGAGCGCCGCGGCAAACAGAAAAGAGTGTACATCTACGATCCAAAACTGGAAGTGGTCGTGAAAACCGACGCCGGTTTTCTATACTCATGTCGCGACTGCGGAGGCTGTTTCCCAGATATGAAGCATTTGAAAAACCACATATTCCAAGTACATTCTGGGGGGAAGTTTAAGTGTCTCCATTGCTCAGAGAGGTATGCAATATTTTTATTGCTTTTATCTATACCACAGAATACTTAATAGTACAAGTACAGAATGCCCACTTCTTAAAAACCGTTTATAGAAAAATAAAGGCTCAGGCTACCATAACATAAAGTTGAAATTCCGGCCGCCCAGCGTTCAACACCTACAATTATTCATACCTAGAAGTGCGTTCTCTTTCTATCGCACGCAACTGTCGCGCATGCGTCGCCGCTCGCTCGTGATTTTCTACTCCAAACTCCAAACTGGAATTCAAGACCAAAAATTCTACGACAGATACGTCACTGTCAAATCTGTTAATGTCACTTATGTCATTTTCAAGTGACATTTTCAGGTTTCGCCAACGTTATTGGCATTATTTTTCTTGTTATGCAGACTAAACTGTCAAGTTTCCATACATTGTTAAAATGTTGTAGGTAGATACCAAATGTTATTAACACCTGAAGTGTTACAAGCGCAATACCATCTTTGAAAACTAAAATTACGGATGGTTAAGTTTTTATTAAAGTGTCTTGTATTTATATGAAAAAAGTAAATATATTTTTTTTTACATTATAGAATCAAAATTACCAATAAATAAATTACATCACCGCGTGTTTTTAAAAAAAGGGGTATACTATGGTACGATCATTTTATTGCAGTAGCAACATTGTAGTAGATTTTTTGGTCTTGAATTCCAGTTTTGGGTAGAGGTATAGATATCTGTCCCTTACGGTGATACGCGCTTAGCCACTCTATTTAATAATTTCTTTTTATGTTAAATTATTAAATGACGCCTTAAGGCGTCATCCGCAATGAATCGGTTTATAAACTGTTTTTTTTTTTACAGATTCATGACAATGAGTCAAAGGAAAGAACATCTTAAAACCCACGCGGAGTTCGCAATGAAATGTAGCTACTGTGACAAAGTATTCTATTATAAAACCATTTTGAAGGCACATGAGAACTCACACACCCGAACCCGGCTGTACAAGTGTGATTTCTGTATGAAGGATTTCATTACTAAAAGTAAGTAGTATCTTCTATACTATTTATAAAGAGATAACTGCTATAATAGACAATCGCTTTCCATCAGGTGATCTGCATGCTCATCTGCCACCTTATAATAAAACTAGTGGCCCGCCCTCACTTCGCTTCGGGACCGTAATTCAAAAGTGAACCAATAGATTGCGCTGTGTCCAATTACATCGCGCAAGCGTTTTCGTGTTTTCGGTTTACCTATAAGCCTTGTCGTTGTCTATAGAAGTTATCTCTTTATATATAGTATAGAAGATTTGATTTATTATTTATTATTACACCTTTTACAGATATCTTCACTCAAATCACTTGTGTTACAGATATCAGTCAACAGATCTTTATTTACAAATTCTTTATCTTTCTAGGTACTCTCAGGATGCATTTAAAAGGGCACTACGGAACAAAGAGAAAAGCCATATGCGACATCTGTGGCCACGGATTCAACGATACTACCAACCTGAATTCACACATACGAACAGTACATGAAAAGCAGAGACCTTTTGCTTGCACGCTCTGCGAAAAGACTTTTACAGCAAACAAACATTTAAAGAATCATATGAGGAGGCACACCGGTGAAATGCCATATGCATGTGACAAGTGTCCGAAGAGATTCTATGAAAAATGCACTCTAGACTATCATAAAATTACTCATACGGATAGAACATATAGTTATACCTGTAAGATTTGTAGAAGGAGGTTTCTTGAAAGAGGTCCATTCTTGAAACATTTAAGAAAATCCCATATTGGACAGCGGCCACATAAATGCACGATATGTGATAAAGATTTCATCTGCAAGTATTCCATGAAAAGGCACATAATGGAACATAGCGGAGAAAAACCTTTTGCGTGCGAAGTGTGTGGGGCCAAGTTTAAACAAAAATCAGCGATGAATAGACATAAAGACAGGAAACACGGGGAACCTAAAGAAGGGGCTACAGAAAAATGTGAATTGTGTAACAAATTGGTAACAGATTTGAAAAGGCATATGCTATGCCATAATAATAAGAGATTCTCTTGCGAATACTGTGATAAAAGTTATTCGGAGAATAATGTTTTGACGAGACATAAAAAAGTCGTCCATTTTGGTATAAAGCCACACGTATGCGAGTATTGTGATAAGAAATACGTGAAAATTAACAGCTTGAAAAATCATCAGCTGAAAGTGCACAAAATTGTGTCCAAAATTGAGACGGATGAAGATTTTGACAGTGCAGTCGCCAAGTTCAGTATAAAAAATAAGAAGGGGAAAATTAAAACTGAAAGCGCTATACCGGATAATTACTTACGCGCAGAAGTCAATACTTAAATGCCGAATATGTATGTACTTAGCTAATTGCCATTTTTATGTAATTTTTAGGTCGAATTACCACTTTTTTTTTTATGTGATAGGTAGCAAGAAGAGCAGGCGGGTCACCTGATCAATAAGCAATTGCCGCCACTCATGGACACCAGCAACACCAGTGAAGTTACAAGTACGCTGCCAACATTTTATCCCCTTCCCCCCCGGGTGGGCCTCCGGTACCCTCACTCACACGACGAAACACAGCACAGGAGCTGCTTTACGCCGGTTTTCTGTGAGGCAGTGGTATCACTCCGGTCGAGCCGGCCCATTCATGCCGAAGCGTGGCTCTCCCACAGTTAACCACTGTTTTCGTTTTTATTTTTTTTATTGCCGGTAACGGTTTTGCCCACGGCAAACGATTCCACATCCCAATTGGGGCCAAAATTTGTTGTCCCAGATTATTCCGTTCTGCCCCACTAGGGGGGCAAAGTGGAATTTCTTCAACCCACTTTTCGGGAATTAGAAGTGACTTCAGGCCAGATGGAGTGATGATCTGCGCAGGAGGGCTGGCTGGAGCTGGATGCGAGTAGCCGAAGATCGATCAAAGTGGCGAGCATTTGGAGAGGCCTATGTCCAGCAGTGGACTGCAACAGGCTGATGATGATGATGATGATGAGAAGTGACTTTATTTAAGTCTTTAAGTCAATCTTAAGTTTTAAGTACCTATTTTTTTGTATAATAATGTAAGTATAGAGAAATTTACTTGTCACAGTAATTTGTGTGATTAAAAAATCTGCACTGCCACATGGAGTGAAAGTTAAATGAAAATTAAATATTAATAAAATATGCAACTGTTTTCAGTATAAATGATTTATCCAAATGTTTATTATAATTAGTTAATTATTATTACCAAATTAGTTACTATTACTATGATGTACCTACTAGAAAGAAAGAAAAACTTTTATTTGACACAAAAAATACAGTAAAAACAGTTTATAATTGGTTTAATCTCCTCTTTCTTAGTACAAGGGGTGGACAGGAGGAATAAGCCGCTATATTATATAAAATTGTGCTTTAAATTTAATACATTTTAATTGATTTGGTCATTTCCATTTAGGACATACACATACTGCCGCACTCAGAGACGTCATTTAACCTTAATGCTCATTATCTTAATCATGGATAGTCTTTAAGTCTATTAAAATAAAGGGCAATATTTGTACTTAAGTGACAATTAAGGTATAATTAACGTCTCTGAATGGCAGTTAAACTCATTGTCACGTTGGTCTTTGGACCGTGCTTATGTCTTGAGACACAAGAGCTATTTTTGCACAGCGGGGAAACAATTTGATCTGACGCCGTCTATACTTAAGAATGATTGTGTTAGATTGAGAAATATTGGTATTTATTTATTTATTTCGTCAACTTCTTACGTGACTATGAGGGCAATGGAATAGGGAGTGCACTTGTGTTTATGCACACACTTACGCACTTTATCCCACGTTGGCTAATCAAGAGTGCGGAACCGAAAAATTTATATTCTAAGCACCTTAAGTACCTATGTACACCTTTGTTATGAATTATTTTGTACAACATCCTACTATGAATTCCGTTATGCCCCACCCAGCTACCCTTGGTGGGGCAGAGTGGAATAATAAAAAAAAACAGGCAATATTTCTTTGAACACTACCTACTTTTAATGATCGTACATATTGAAAGATACTATACTCCAAACTGGAATTCAAGGCCAAAAAATCTACGACAGATACGTCACTGTCAAATCTGTTAAAGTCACTTATGTCATTTTCAAGTGACGTTTTCAGGTTTCGCCAACCTTTTTGGCATTATTTTTCTTATTACGCAGACTAAACTGTCAAGTTTCCATACATTGTTAAAGTGTTGTGGGTAGGTACCAAATGTTATTAACACCTGAAGTGTTACAAGCGCAATACCATATTTGAAAACTAAAATTACGGATGGTTAATTTTTTATTAAAGTATCTTGTATTTAAATGAAAAAGAGTAAATAAAATATTTTTTTTAAATTATTGAATCACAATTACCAATAAATAAATTACATCAGCGAGTGTTTTTAGAAAAAAGGGGTATACTATGGTACGATAATTTTATTGCAGTAGCAACATTGTAGTAGATTTTTTGGTCGTAAATTCCAGTTTTGGGTATAAAACCGTTTACGTATTTTTTTTTTCAATTTATTTTTCTAATATAGTTACAAAATTAAATGCCACTTGGCCTCTCTACCTATTAACACAAATTGGACACACACGGTTGGTTCTAGCTGATTTCTAAAAGTTCGTTGACATGCTAGGCAGTATATCTTATCGTGTCACTCACACCACGGACGTATATATAGCTTTGACAAGGGGGGTGTCCCACATTACAAAATAATTACTATATTGTAATAATATTTTATAATGCGGCTCTCTCGAAGAACATTTCAAGGACCGGCTGGACCCAGCGTGCGTTAATACATGTACGCATTCTTGAAGAACGTGAGGTTGATTTGTTGATTTGCCGTCCCAGGGCTATCTACAATTTGCTACCCCATCAACCTTATGTCAAACCAGGCCTAAATGGGGGGGTCCGGCCCACCTGGAGCCCCCCCCCCCCCCCCTTATATACGTCCATGACTCACACACATTCCGTATAGTCCTCTTGTCTTATGCCGAACTATGCTGACAATTAAATTACAAAGATAACTAGGTACATCAAGGTTCAAGTGTTTCCTCCTTACAATCCTGGGTTTTTAGGCGGCGCGTGAAACGGCATCTCAGCAGGCCTTCAGGGTGAGAGTGACAGACTCAATGGACACTTTGTCTGTTCTTTTGTGCCTGTCAATCTCATATTTGGATCTCACGGCCGCTTACCATCAGGCGGAGTGGGGTCATCTTGATTGTGCTCAATTGCTCATATTGTGTGTGCATTTTGTTTTCTACAGCCGGCGTTTTGTGTCTATTTTGTGCTATTAGGTTAGGTCTTATGTCTCCGACGATGTTCTGTGGGTAGACCACCTGCCTGGTCCGACGATATTGTAATGGTAGTGGGGAAACAATGGATGAGGCTGGCTGGTGACCGTAGACATTGGCGTGATAGAGAAGAGGCCTATACTCAGCAGTGGGTGGATGTGGGCTGATATGATGATGATTATATTCCCTATTGTTTCGTTTTATTTAATATTTCGGGTACAAATTATTTATTTTAATAAGAAGTGTTTTGCAATTCGTATATTATTAAGTTTAATGTAAATATAAGTAAATATTTTACTTAATAATAATAATGTTGTTTGAAATAAAATAAATTAAAAATATTTCGCTTTTTTTTTTCAAAAGTCCCTTATTTATCCCTCTTATCTTCGTCCTCTATCTTCTTCTATCTATACTATTTATAAAGAGATAACTTCTATAGACAACGACAAGGCTTATAGGTAAACCGAAAACACGAAACGCTTGCGCGATGTAATTGGACACAGCGCCATCTATTGGTTCATTTCTGAATTACGGTCCCGAAGCGAAGTGGGGGCGGGCTAGTAGTGTATTATATTTGTGTTTCCTCTGTTGTCTGATATCTGTAACACAAGTGCTTAAGCTACTTAGTACAGAGTCAGGTCAACGTATAAGATGTTGTGTGAATTTATTATATTACTAGTGGCCCGCCCTCACTTCGCTTCGGGACTGTAATTGCGAAATGACCCAATAGATGGCGCTGTGTATAATTACATCGCGCAAGCGTTTCGTGTTTTCGGTTTACCTATAAGCCTTGTCGTTGTCTGTAGAAGTTATCTATACTATTTATAAAGAGGTTACTCTCACATTCCACGTCCGAGCTTATAGGTAAACCGAAAACACGAAACAGTTGCGCGATGTAATTTGCTACAGCGCCATCTATTGGTAGATAGTGGAACTACTTTGCCGAAACGAAGTGAGGGCGGGCCACTAGTCTCTTTATAAATAGTATGGATATTATGGATTATTTTATAGCGTCTCTTCTTCTATTTCATCCTTAATGGAGATCTTTTGGTGCTTTTCTTGGTCCTCCTGAATCTGTTCTATTTCAGCTGCCGAGAACAATTGGGCCAGGTCCACCTGAAATAAGGAAAAGTAAATGAAATACATTTATTTGCACAATTTCAGGTAATAGGTCACATATGAGGTCTTTTTTTATGTGATAGGTAACAGACGAGCAGGCGGATCACCTGATGGCATGGACGTATATAAGGGGGGGTCCAGGGGGTCCGGAACAGGAGCTGCTTCACGCCGGTTTTCTGTGAGGCAGTGGTATCACTCCGGTCGAGCCGGCCCATTCATGCCGAAGCATGGCTCTCCCACAAAGGTCTAAGTCCAGTGGACGTCTATTGGCTGAAATGATGATTATACCTTGAGCAGTGCCTGTCGTTTCTGAGAGAATCTTCTAAAGGTATCAGCATAACTCATAAACAGATGGTAGGCAGCGTCCCCTTGTGCCATGTATCTCGGGACTGTATCTTCAGGATTCTGAACTAATAAGGTCAAAGGGTCTTCAGAAGACGAAATATTTTCGCCTTTTGCGTCTAACGAAGGCGTAGACACTAATTGTTTTGCTTTCTGATATAATCTTCTTCTTTTGGTCCTGAAAAGTACATCGTTTTTTAGTATTATTTTCCATTCACTTCGCTTCGGGACCGTAATTCAGAAATGAACCAATAGATGGCGCTGTGTCCAATTACATCGCGCAAGCGTTTCGTGTTTTCGGTTTACCTATAAGCCTTGTCGTTGTCTATAGAAGTTATCTCTTTATAATATAGAAGATTATTTAAGACGAAGGGCCAATGATTTTTTTTTAGCTACTAAGCACAATTAAAATGTTCATCACACGAATCTTTGTCCAGGGTGGGAATCGAACCCACGACCTCTGGCATATGAGGCAGGGGACACTTCCAAATGCGCCATCCGACCGGTCTACATTGCATCATCACTATACTCTGATTCATAATCATGTAAAGTAAACTGTCAGATGAAAATGACAAGTTTCTATGCATTTTGACATTTTGCATGTGTCAAATTGAGTGTTAATGTATGGGGATGACACATTGACATCTGTCAGTTTACTTTACATGATTATGAATCAGATTATAAGTATTTTAATCCATGGTAAATTCTATTCTCACAGAATACTTAATATTATGTACAAGTACAGAAAACCCACCCTTAAAAACCGATTATAGAAAATGAAGACTCGGCTACCATAACATAAAGAAGAAATTCCGACCGCCCAGTGAAGTGCGTTCTCTTTCTATCGCAAACAACAGCTGTCGCGCATGCGTCGCCGCTCGCTCGTGATTTTCTACTAATTGGCCCCTCCGGAGAGCCCGCCGCATGTACAGTCAGCCACACATCAGGTTACCACAACCTGTCAAATTTCCTCAATTGATATTCAACCTAATGTGTGTATGACAGTAAGATGAGAGTCGGTTGAAGAAATTTGATAGTTTTGTATACTTTGATGTGTGGCTGTACGTACTTGCAAGTTTGATACCTACACTGAATGATGATGAAAAACTTACCGAAACTTTCCATCAATACCAAACTTGACGAAAGAATCTAGGAATGCCAATTTAGGCGCCCAACGCCACCGTCTGTATGTCTTTGCCCATCTGACGTCATATCCGGAACAATGGTTGGCGCGCTTATACTTTAGGTAGCAGTCTTTTAGGTTACGCCATCTTGCCCTAGCTATATTACCTGGAACATTAGAGAAAGTAACAAAATAGAGTCGCTAAATGACGTTCTTTCCGTGGGAGTGCCACGCTTCGGCATGAATAGGTCGGCTCGACCGGGGTGATACCACCTCACAGAAGACTGGCGTGAAGCAGCGCCTGCGCGGTGTTTCGATGAGCGAGTGTGGGTACCGGAGACCCAAATAGGAGAAAGGGGGTTAAAAGTTAGCAGCGCACTCGTGACTTTACGGGTGTTGCAGGTGTCTGTAATCGCTTACCATTGGGTGATCCGTTTGCTCATCTGCGACATATCACATAATTAAGAGACGTTCTCTTAAAAAGGCCAGTTCCAAATAAGGCCCATATTTTCAAACTCCCAATTCATTTTTAAAGGGTCAAGCATACATTTTTACACTAATATCATTACTGCATGATATCCAAACGCACAACTCTAATATAACCCAACCAAACCAAAAAGTCATACCGCGGCGGCGCCACTATCTACGCAGAGCTGTCAAACTCTGACAGCTTCCCTACCGAAACAGTTTAGTTCCAATTTCCGCCGTACACTACATTGTCTAGTTGGGTTATATTTTCTACAAAAATTATAGATAACTTAAAATTTCTTACCATCGGCTAACGCAGTGTCGGCGGCGACTTTTTTCCAAATGTTTTCCTTAACTTTAGAATTCGTAAAGTCCCGATCTTTCTTATCGTATAAACACGGATGCGATTTCACCGCATCAATGAACGCACTAACAGAAATATCTTCCAGATCACGATCGGCCATTGCGGTAGATTGCGGTGGACTGCGCGGCGCGGTATGCGGTCAGGTATGCGGTGCGTTGCGTTCCGTTCCACGCGATAACTTCATGTTGTTTGAAATGCGCGAACCAAATCGAATACGTTGATACGGAACGTAGTGAGTTGATGCCAAAGACTTTGTAGTCTTTGGTTGATACTAACAAAAAAATCGATAGATGGCGTAACATCTATATTCTATATACTATTTATAAAGAGATAACTTCAATAGACAACGACAAAGCTTATAGGTAAACCGAAAACACGAAACGCTTGCGCGATGTAATTTACCATAGCGCCATCTATTGGTTCATTTCTGAATTACGGTCCCGAAGCGAAGTGAGGGCAGGCCACTGGTAAGTAAATAATCCGCTTTATTTTGGCAACGGATAAAATTGTTATTTTATAAACTAGCATGCTAGTTACCCACCCTTACTTCATTTCGTGACATTCCAATTTGAACCAATAGATGGCGCTGGGCGTCTATTTCATCACGCTAGTGTTTTGACTTTTCGTTTTGTCGATGTCCATAGAATAACCTCATTTACCTCTTTATCCTAACTATCCTAACTAATATTATAAATGCGAAAGTAACTCTGTCTGTCTGTCTGTCTGTCTGTCTGTCTGTCTGTCTGTTACTCTTTCACGCCAAAACTACTGAACGGATTTAAATGAAATTTGGTATACAGATGATCTAGACCCTGAGAAAGAACATAGGCTACTTTTTATTGCGAAAAGGGGGTTGTAAGGGGTTAAAAGGGGGGTAAAAAGTTACTTTTCCACGCGGACGAAGTCGCGGGCGGCCGCTAGTAAATAATAAATTGAGACAACATCACATATTGTCTACGTCGCAAAGTAAGGTTTTCCCATGTGCTATGGCAACCAAAAACAAAGAGGGAACCACAAACACCCAGACCCAACACAGATATAGGTTGTATCAAAAAACATTTGTGTTGGTGCGGGAATCGAACCCGCGACCCTTAAGTCTCAACCGGCGCTCAAACCATTGCGCTAAACGGTAAATGGTAAGTACAGATGATGAAATGGTCGTCCCGGGCTGTGCCCTAGGCCGCGCTCTGTTCTATTTTAGAGCTAGATCCGACTATCTTCTATACCATTTATAAAGAAGTTACTTCTAGAAACAACGACAAGGCTTATAGGTAAACCGAAAACACGAAACACAAGCGCGATATAGTCGACGCCCAGCGCCATCTATTGGTTTAGTTTATAACTACTGTCCCGAGGCGAAGTGAGGGCGGGCCACTAGTCTGTCTATATTTTTGGGAAAAAGGCGTTTGAAAGAAAAAAGACAGATTTATTTTTAACCCTGTATTTATAAAGAAAAAACACAAAGTACGTAACATATATAAATCGAAGTGTTTAACTCAACAAATGAACGAAACAATATACAATGTATATTAATCTTATATTTACATTTTAAAATACATTCTATATAATCATAATATGTGGCAGTTTTTATACATAAGTTTGTTACATTTTTGTTGATTTTTATTTCAATGGGGTATGGGAAAAAAAAACCAAACATGTCCTAAATCGAAAACCATTTCGAGGCATTTGTCTTTCATACCATATTTTATTGCTTTTAAAATTTAAAAGCATAAGATCAATGATATCTATACTATTAATAAAGAGGTAACGCCTCGGCCTGTGACTGACTGACTGACTGACTGATCTATCAACGCACAGCCAAAACTACTGGACCTAAAATCATGAAATTTGAAACATAGGTAGTTCTTACTATATAGGCGCGCACTAAGAAGGGGTTTTGCGAAATTCACCCCCTAAAGGGGTGAAAGGGGGGGTTTACGTTAGTATGAAAGTCTTTCAATTTTGATGTTAGAGATATGAAAATTTGGATTATGGTTGTTTATCAAAAATAAAAATTTACCTGTTTTAGTTTTTTTTTTAATTCAAGCCATAAAGGGGTGAAATGGGGGTTAAAACAATGTATGGGAGATTTATTATTTTTACAGCTAGAGTCTTGAAAATTGGTATTTGGGTTTCCCATACAAATTATATGAAAGTAATTTCAGCATTTTTTTTTCTTCAGCTTACAAAGGGGTGAAAGGGGGTTAAAACGTCGTATGGAAAATTCGTCATTTTTAAAGCCAGAGCTTTGAAAATTGCTATTTTTGCATGCAAATGTAAAGAAATTGAATTCGGCATTTTTTTCTTCAACCTAAAAAGGGGAGAAAGGGGGATAAAACACCGTATTGTCAATTTTAAAGCTAGATTCTTGAAACTTGGTATTTGGGCTTTGCCTACAAATGTAATGAAAGTGAATTCGTTATTTTTTTCTTCAACCTAAAAAGGGGGAAAAGGGGGTTGAAACGAAGTATTGTCATTTTTTGAAGAATCTTGAAAATTGGTATTTAGGCTTTGCATAGAAATTTTATAAAAGTCCCCCCTTCCCCTTATAGGGGTGAACGGGGGAACTGATTAAATTTGACAAAGTAAAGTTATAAAGTTTCCAACATTTTTTAAATCAAATCTTTATGAGATTCCTTCATTAAGGTTTACGATCACCAAAATTATCAATCCTATAAGTATCAGTAAAATTTCTTTTTGCTAATTACTTTGATTGTTGTGAATTCTACTTCGTTCAAAAAATTAAAATACCGAAGCGAAGCGAGGGCGGGCCACTATTTACAATAAAATCGCGTTTGACCTTCATCTGACCCAAGGTCAGCAGAATTTTCAGTCATACTACACTAACAAGATAAAATAAATGCGAAATCTACTGTGATTGACACTTAGTCTATCGGAAGAACCAACAATTGGCGCTAGTTGTAATACAATAAAACCTTACCAACCAGTTGACATTTATTTTAAAGGTGATATAAAATTGATTAGAGATACCTCTCTGTTTTTTGTTTTGCCGGAATGTTGTCAGACAGTGATGTAAAATTCCCCCGATTAAAAGGGATTTTGCCCACAAGTAACATTTTACATATGATTTATTTACCACGATTTGGGGAAA
This sequence comes from Cnaphalocrocis medinalis, assembly GCA_014851415.1. NCBI lineage: Eukaryota > Metazoa > Arthropoda > Insecta > Lepidoptera > Crambidae > Cnaphalocrocis > Cnaphalocrocis medinalis. The sequence continues at coordinate 12,718 of JABMDO010001265.1, forward strand.
AAAGCACGTGGTAACACTATTAAATGGTGTAGCGCACTTGTGACGTCACTTATAAGCTTGAATTTAAAATGTTTAAAAAATAATTAAAACATAACTACTGTCTTGATTACAAAAATATTCAAATTGATTACTTGAAATAGTAAAAGGTATTGAAATAAAATATAAAAAAGATACCTAAAAATTAGTTCCCATACCCCATTAAGTCCAATAATTTATGTATAATACAAATAAATACAAAATCCTTTTCATAGTTTACAATCGAATAACTAAAATTTTGAAAGCTGTTAGGTATATGTTGCTATCTCTTTCATTTAAATTATTTCTTATGTAAAAGGCGACATACGAGGAGATGGATTACCTCATAGTAAGCGATGGCGCGCCGCCCATAGACCCGCAACACCAGTGGAGTCACAATAGTCCAGCCACCTTGGTTTTCTAGGAGAAAGTGGTATCACTCCGCTGGAGGCCCATTCACGCCAAAACGCAAACACCATCGAGTGAGTGAGGGTACCAGAGGCTCAAAGCGTGGGAAGGGGTCTTGTAACTCCACTGGTGGGGTTGTTCATGGATGGTGGCAATTGCTTACTATCAGGTGGACTTGTGCTCATATGACCTACTACACATAAAAATTGTATTTTCGATCACTAGATAGAAAACTGTATGAGTAGCTCTTAAAGTTAAGAAGCTAAGTGATATTCGATGGTTATTTTTCTTTCCAAAAAGGCAACTGAGAATATTTCTTCATTTAATATGGATGACGATAATTACTTTAAGCACTTACAATATCGCAATACAACAATATTTATAGCTAAAATTTAATTTTGTATAATTTTGTAGACATTCCATTTCCTTATCACATTTCGATTCTTTGTTAATTTACAAATAATTTATCTCTACTACAGATCTAACACCTTTGTATAAGTATTGGATAAAAGCGTTAGTTCCATTTCAATATGTGCATTTAAGAAACTGGACCAAATATACCACCTTGAGAGACTCCCAATATATCGAACAATAATTATTCCTTCCAAACACTTAACAAAATAACATTTATAAAACTGACCCTAAAATGATACCTTGCAGGACTCCTAAAATTTATCAATATTAAAAAAGAAAACGAAGATAAGAGAAAGAAAACATACCGTATTAAACGCCTATAGCGACTCCTCATTAATATAATGCCAAGGTACTAAGATTCCATCTAGCCGAGACGAAGCAATTAATTAAATGCAAAGTCAGTCCAATGCTTTACACATATCTTTTAATTAATTATAGGCATAATTGTAATATTAGTCTTAAACAGAGTACAAGACGAACAGATCGCTCTATTGCTCGTAGACTTCACATTATTATTTGTCATTGACAGTGTAAAATTCAAAAATACTTACGGAATTCATACTAAGTTAGAATCTCAAAAATGCTGCTAAACTACTTAAAAAAAACTTAAATCGCAAAATACAAGGTGTCTAAAGCATCTCTAAAGTGCCTAAACTAGCCTTTCAAAAAAAGGTCTGATATGACCATAGACAAAAAAGAACCAATAAGTTTTAATAAAGCCCTAAAATAAGTGAAATAGTATCAGCATTCAGGCTTATTTACTTTACGGATTTAAGTAGTGCATTGGAATGGAACTTACGCTCTCAACCTTACAGATAAACAATTTAAAAATATCTAGCTACAAATATCACTAATATATTTTGTTATATAATAAATATTACACTACTATACATTAAAATAAGACATCCATACTGGTGTTAATTTTCCCTTTATTCACAACAAATCATACAAAGAAATATCTACCTGGATTTAAGTAAAATGCTATCGAAAGCGACGATAAGATCTAAGTTTTCTTTTAGAAGTTTTTTCCTAATATGTGATATGTTTTTTGAATGAATCGTTGGGAATAAAGGTTATTTTGTATAATTTACTTTAATTTGTCACTTGTATGTAATATTGCTTTAGTTTTTGTAAATTGACTTGCCATCGTGTCTAGTTATAAATTATGCAAGTCAAAAGAGACAGGCAAATGTCTAAAAAACTTTTAAATGCATATTCTTCTACTTTCCGTTGACATCAATTTTTTACTCATAAGGTTTTTCAACTATTACTTTTTTCTAGACTAGATTTTTATTAGTAATAGCTGTATAATTTATCAATCTAGATTTTATGCTAATTTAATATTAAGGCTACATTCAATACATTGAAAGCATAGGCTCGGCTTTTTTTCTTATTATCTCCAAAAAAGGCTACATTTTGGAATTTTAATATTTAGGATATAATTACAATTCCTTTTTTTTTTTTATATGGCAAATGAGTTTATGGTCCACCTCATTTGGCAATAATTTGGAATTAAGAATAATACAATTTTAAAGTAAAACTGATTTACAAATTGCAGTGTTCTTTTCAAAGCTGTCTTTTAAAAATCGTTATCAATTCATTCCTTTTGAAAGGCAATTCCTTAAAAAATTTGGCTTACTATAGTTTTTATTTTGATAAAAAGTCGGCTTTAACCTTTAACTGCCTCACTCAGAGACCTCAATTTACTTTAATTGTTACTTAAGAATATTTATTGACCCTAATTTTTATACTCAAGCTTCCCATAATTACGATAAAGAACATTTAAGTTAAATGACGTCTGTGAGTGCGGCAGTAAAAGGTACAAATATGGCAGACAGACACTGTCATCTGTTTGCTCAATGATCCAATGGCGTTGCGTGTTTAAATTCTGATAGATGGCGCACTGTTAGTCTTAGGTCTTAAAGTTTAGGTGTAGGTTTTGTACCCCCGTGCCTCGGAAAACACGTAAAGCCGTTGAAAATAAATAATAAATTGAGACAACATCACATACATTGTCCTGGCCCCAAACTAAGGTTTTCCCTTGTACTATGGATACCAGAAACCGCAAACACCCAGACCCAACACAAATATCTGTTTCATCAACAAACATTTTGAATCGAACCCGCGACCCTTACGTCTCAACCGGCGCTCAAACCATTGCGCTAAACGGGTCGTCTTGATCTTTTTTCGGTCGTGTCACACTGGTGTCCCATACCTTAATCCAACGGCTCATAGTCCATATCGCCGCAAAACTCCGCCAGAAAGTCTAGGAATAACGTGAATTTTCCAGTAGAGGAACGAGACCACCTCGAAGAGACAGATTTCATGCACGTTGATAGATTCTCCAGGATGCTCTGTGAAAGATGAGACCATTGTTAAGTAAATAATAAAGCATCAGCCTATATACTGTCCCATTGCAGGGCAAAGGCTTCCATACAACGCATATCATCCTAGACCTGTGTCACTTTCCATCAGGTGAAATTGTGGTAGAGTTACCTTCGAAAAATTCGAAACATACTATTGCTCGATCCGAGAATCGAATCGGGAATCGACCGGGACCCCAGAGGTCACAGCCTGATATTTAAACCACTGAACCAATGGTCTAAGTACATAAATAATGCACTTAAAAACATCGAAGGGTTCAGGTGAGACTCGAACTCACAACCTTCTACAAACTGGCTATTCTACCAATGGGGGCTATTTACGGGGAAAGGGGGTTAAATATTGGTAGCACACCTGTAACTATTATTGTTGGAGGTGTCTATGTGCGGCTGCAATTGCTAACCATTAGGTGATCCGTCTGCTCATCTGCCACCTGTCACAAAAAAAGTGTATTAATTTCTTACCTGTGGCCAATCCTGTCTATAAACAGCAAGACACTGCTCCGTCAAAGAATCTTCGCTCAAATACGCATTCTTCAGCAAAAAAACTAGCACTGTAGCCAACGCCTCCCAAACATCAGTGGCTTTACACTTCGAAGAATTCAACAACACAATATTCCTCGGACAGAGAATCCTATCAAAGAACTCCAAGTTCTCATCTTTCACTATCACTTCGGGCATTTCACTTTGAGATTCACTTTCACTTTTCACTATTATCACTTTAACTGGTTTCACATTCTCCTCATCGGAGACCGGGGTGGGAGCTCTATCTTCATCGGTGAAGTTTCTGAACTCCGGGGAGAGTTCGGGCCTTCGTTCTGGTAGGGTCAGTTCTTCGGGGGGGCTTCGCTTGCGATCTGGACAGCATGTGTTCCAGATAGCATGGAGTTCGTTGAGGAAAGCTTCGGTTAAGTCTTTCGGTTTTCTGCTCACTGAAAGAGAATTTTTACTTAATTATTATTATTGTACTTTCATGTAGTGTCCTGTCCAAAGGTTTTCATTTGTCCAAACGCATTGTACATTAAATTTCTGTAGCTCTTTAGTGAATTTTGTACAATAAAGTATATCAATCTATCTGTTACTGGTAGAAAGCTATGCAGAAAGAAATAAAGGGTTCATCTCTAATACGACCGAGCAAATACGACCTAGTGATCTTCAAGAAAAGGGCTTATTCCTTTCTTAAGAGCCGGCAACGCATTTGTGATGCCTCAGGTGTTGCAGATGTCCATGGGCGGCGGTGATCACTTACCATCATGTGAGCCGACTGCTCGTATGTCCGCTATAATGTAAAAAACAAAAATCTAACCATTTACATCCCTTTAAACATAAGTTCTAACAACCATTTTAAGAAACATTTTTTCTATGACTTTATAAATTTACATAAAACAATTTAAAATTTTCATACAAAGTCGGTCACGTGACTTGACCATTCTGCATGAGTCGAAAAATGTTTCGCTGAAATACTTACCAAAAGTCACCCCGTCGTTTTTGCGTTCGGGAGTTAAAAACTGAATCCCACCAATATTATAAACGTGAAAGTTTGTAAGTATGGATGGATGTTTGCTCCTCTTTCACGCAATTAAACTATGGATTTTAATGAAACTTAGGACCTCATTCACCACCTCTGAGTAAAGTGTTTAACTTTAATTTACTCTTTAATTAAAGTGGGTTCAGAGAAAATTGGCCCCTGGTCTTTGTATTGAATAAATTATTTAAATTGTTACCTAGGCCGCGGACCAGGGGCCAGTTTCCTCCAAACCCACTTAAATTGAAAAGTAAATTATGTACTTGACACTTTACTTAGAAGTGGTGAACGAGGCCCTTACAATAATATAGCTTATACATCAGGATAACACATAGCCTACAATTTATAAAAATATATTGTGTGGATTGTCCAAAATATGCAAAAAACTAACTCCACGCGTACGAAGTGGCGGGCGGCCGCTAGTAAATAAAGTATATTTTTAGTTACTAACCATAGACAACACACAGATCGACGCTCAACTGCAATATAGCTTTCTGCGTGGGCGGCCTGTTGAACAAGTTGTTGGGCGAACAACACAACACGCACGTCCGCAACACGCTAGACAACTCTGTCGGCTCCTCGTCATCTAGGAGAATGCAGATTTGCTCCTGTAACCATAGAGAAAAAAAAATGTTTTCTTTTTTGTTCTACTGATTTGGGGAAAACTAAATTTTTTGTAAACTTATTTAGGTGGTAATAATCTGAAAACAATCTAGCATTTTACATCTATGTCTAGTACACAATTCCATACAAGCTTTCGATAAAGTGATCCTAACAGCGCTGTCATTATAGTTTTCCAGCTGTAGATAGAATTTTGAACATGCCGTTGAGGTCGAAAGCAATTGAAAGATCCTAAATAACTAAAATTCTATTAACTATTTGTTAAGACTCCTACATATTAAAATAAACCTATAATACCATTTAATCTGATAATAAACTTTTAGATAAAGTTAAATTTAAAAAAACTTAGAAGAGGAAAAACTCAGACAAAATTTCTTGTTTATTTCTATTTGCCAATGTAATAGCGAAAAGAAAGGCGCCAAAATCAGGCATATATTTGGAAATCCTGGGTAAAGTAAGTAGAATCATACCTTCAAATGTATAAGACACTCCGCTGTACTGATCGCTCGCTCCGCCCACTCTGTCTCACTCATCTGAAGGGACGTGGACCCCGAAGCCTTGTGGGGGGTCGCTTCACCAACCGCTATTAGATTCTTCATCTCGCCTTCTATGTCTTTGCAAAGGATTGCTGTAAATAAAATGCTAGACATTAAAGCGACAAGGGTCTTTTGGCGCTTGGCAAGAATGAGAGCTGATGTTGCCTTTTTAGGATATGTAGGAACCAATATAGGAAATGGGACCAAAGTCACTACCTTGCGTGACACCTTACATATTGAATGACAAGGGACCAAAGTTACTACCTTGCGTGACACCCTACATATTAAATGAAATAAGACCAAAGTCACTACCAGTGTGCGTTCACTCAGTATTATTCATTTTTGTATGGAGAATCATGATCAGAATAAGTACTGAACTTTCTTGCTAGATGACGTTAATTATTTATTTTACGTTCAGTACTATGCAGTATCTTATTAAGTTGTCATGCAGATTAAAATAGTGACATAAACAATAACCTGTAAATTACGTTGAATGGAGCGCGCCGCCTGACATTGACACGTCACTCGAGTTGTCACAAATTTAGTGCAAATTTTTTCTCTTTTCGTTTGCTTTCAAATTCGAATTGTGTGCGTTTGCTTGGATGTTTTTCGTGGCTTTTTTCTTCTTGAAGACTGTTTTTGTTACCTGGACACCGATTGCCGCTTTATATATCGACCACAGCATCATCACCTGGACATTGGACCTCTGCCTAACCCACCCGCTCTCGTCTCCCGGAATTGAAGAAGAAGCTATTTGCCCTGGTGACGCTGCTGCCCGTCACCGGGCTGTTAATTTGCTACGTTGAGATTTTGGATGGTTATACCGCCATCAGTCGGTCGCCAGAGCCTAGTTCGCTATTTGGCAGGATGAACTGCGGGCATGTGAGATTGGCTTTTGGGGCGGAATGGTATTCGTTCACCCCCTTACACCCGCTGTTGCATAACAATGTTTAATAACATAACCAAATGTCTATCCACCCACCTGCTAAGTTCGAAAACTCGTCAATCTCATTGCGACGAAAGTATAACTAGGAGCATATAACTATCTACACAATAAGGGTAATAAAGGGTTGGAATGCTAATGATTCTACTGAAAAGCGCCCTTGTCAATGACTGCATGAAAATAAAAGGCAATGGAATATTATAAAAGAAAAAATAAAAAACATTAATTTAAACCTGTGTTATCTTTGTACCTATATATTATTTTCAACAAGAGATTTTTTGGTGTCATTTTGGTGGGATTCGTAAAATCTAACATAGTTTTAGACTATGAACTAATTTTAGATTATCAAAAACAATGTTTGATTTCAAAAAACCCCAAAGGACACCAAAAAGTCTCTTGTTGAAATTCAGCATAATAAGATATAATATATGAATACCTAAATGACCTATATATACCTACCCAACCTACACTACGTACGTATGTAGATAGATAATAGTGGTATGTAATATTTTAACTAGATGGCGCTGAACAATTTCGCGACTGATCTCTCTATTACCGATATATTATAAGTTACTCTGTGGTCACTACCTTGTATAACACCTTATAATATATTAAATGAAATGGGACCAAAGTTACTACCTTGCGTGACACCCTACACATTAAATGAAATGGGGTCACACAAGGCAGTAACTTTTATCCCATTTCCTTTATGTAAAGGGTCACACAGGGTTACACTTTTGATCCCATTTCATATAGTACGTTCGGAGTAACACAAGGTAGCAACTTAGGTCCTATACCTTTCAATGGTACTAGGGGGTCACACAAGGTAGTAACTTTGGTCCTATCCATTCAATAATATAATATGGCAATAACTTTAATTCCATTTTCTTAGGGCTGATTTTTCAATCGTCTGATAACAGTTAACAGACCGATAAAATGTAATCCAATTTATAGTAACTGTCACTCTATGTTATACAATTATAATAAGATGTAAAACAACTTTAATTCGCCGGGTAACTCTTTATTGGTCTGTTAAATTTTATCAGACAATGGAAAAATCGGCCCTTAATGTCTTGTTATAAGTTTTATAAGCAAAAGTAGGTTACCCGTGCCACTCCAGTTATCAGTAATCCACTTCCTCAGTCTATTAAGGCAGTTCGTCGCTGCCAACGCTTGCAGCGGCTGTGGAGCGCTAGGCAACAGCGCTTGAGAGATATTATTGATCCCATACCTTTTAATAACGCTAGGTGTCACACAAGGCAGTAACTGTGACTCTACATGAGTCACACAGGGTATTAACTTTGGTCCCATTCTTTTAATATGTATGTAGGGTGTCACGCAAGGTAGTAACTTGGGTTCTATACCTTTCAATGACACTAGGAAGTCACACAAGGTAGTAACTTTGGTCCTGTACATTCAATAACACTAACTGCCGCACTCAGAGACGTAAATTAAACCTTAACTATCACTTCAGTAAATATATTGACCTTTATTTTAATAGACATAAAGACTATCCATAATTAAGCTACTTCACATTTATGTAAAATGTCATCTCTGAGTGCGACAATAATTTTGATCCCGTTTTCTTTATGCCCTCAAATAAGTTCCGCAAACAAATATTGCTTACCCGTGCCACTCCAGTTATCAGTAATCCACTTCCTCAGTCTATTAAGGCAGTTCGTCGCTGCCAACGCTTGCAGCGGCTGTGGAGCGCTCGGCAACAGCGCTTGAAGCGCTGACGAGCTTCGTCTCCTGATGGATTTACCCGCTGACTCCAACGCTGTTGTTAGGAGTTTCTGGAACTCTGATGCGTAGAGGGTTTGGAGAGATTGTAGAAGAGCGGCCTGCAAAGGACAGATCAATTTTCTAAAGAAGCTTGTGAATGCACGACAAAGGGGACAGTTAAATGTGTAAGGAGTCCCTCAAGGTAGCATATTCGGACCACTCTTATAAATGTTACCATAAAATGCTAATGACGATTAAAACTGACTTTCACAAGCCTGATGGCGCATTTGATGGTAACCGTTGACGTCAAAGGTCGTAGGTTCAATGCCCTTCTCCTCCTACCCTTTCGATGAAACAAGAAAATACACCATTTTAACTCACTTGACTCATGCTACCCCTCTCTTTCACCATCTTAGCGGCCTGCTTCCCCGCCCTCTCGCGGGCGTGTGCCAAAGCTCTAGCTAATTCCCTGACGGTCGCCGCGCAGACTCGTTCCATGACCAGTTATATGTGTAAGGAAGGAGTCCCTCAAGGTAGCATAATGGGACCAGTCTTATTAATGTTTCCATAAATGCTAATGACGATTAAAACTGACTTTCACTAGCCTGATGGCGCATTTGATAGTGACATTATAAGTCAAAGGTCGTAGGTTCAATGCCCTTCTCCTCCTACCCTTTCGATGAAACAAGAAAATACACCATTTTTAACTTACTTGACTCATGCTACCCCTCTCTTTCACCATCTTAGCGGCTTGCTTCCCCGCCCTCTCGCGGGCGTGTGCCAAAGCTCTAGCTAATTCCCTGACGGTCGCCGCGCAGACTCGCTCCGTGACCAGTTCCAACACTCGTCGTGTGGAGGACGGCTGACTCTTCAGCATTTCCTCTTCGAGACGCGCCTGGGAAAGCAAATGATGAGTGAATGAATGAATGAATATACTTTTTATTGCACACAAAACAAAGGTACTTACACTAAACTACTACTACTACTATTACTTAAACTAAAAACTAGATTGTATTATTACAGGAGTAATGTATAACAAAGTCAAAAGACGGCCTTGTCACAATGAGTTATCTCTTCCATGCAATGATAAATAAATAAGCAAATTTTTCTCTTACCGTTAGAACACAAGTTAGATAAAGTTTTTTTTATGTGACATATGGCAGACGAGCAGACGGATCACCTGATGGTAAGTGATTACCGCCGCTCTTAGACACCCACACCAGTGGAGTCATAAGTATGCTGCCAACCTTTACCCCATTTAAGCCTCCGGCTGCTTCATGCCGGTCTTCTGTGAGGCCGTGGTAACACTCCGGTCGAGCCGGCTTATTCATGCCGAAGCGTGGCTCTCCCACAGTTAAAATTTGAATCTATTTATCGGAAACATTACTACTTAACGTCGTAAGGCCCAGAGCAGACACAACAGAAAATCAATTGCTTTTGTCTTTTAAAAGGCTTTTGAGTCTTACGACATTAAAATTGTCACCAGCTTCTCACCTGCAACTCTCTCTCCTTATTCCTCAACCGGTCCTCAGGATTCAAAGCCAAACTAACCGGAGTTATATGCCTGAACGTCCCCACATCTTTCTGCTCATGACTGACTTTACAAGTTGCCAACAGCACATTTACATCCCTTAAATAAGGGCACAGATCAAACAAAATCACTTCATCTATCAAATCGTAGCTGTCTATATTCACTTCACAATTCACTGAACTATACGAACACTTGTCTTCTGTTGAATCTTGAGGGAAATGTGGCAAATCAAATAGCCACCCAAGCGAACACTTTAGAAAAATCACTGTATTCTTTTTGAAACTATCTGTTAACTTCAATCTATGTGTGTAGATGTGTCGTAGAATTTGAAGAAGCGTTTGATAGTATTGTATGCGTATTGTAGTGTAGTCCAGCATGGAGAGGTAGTGGATTAGCCATGGGACTGTTATGGTGAGACGTGATGTCTGGTAAGCTGTGATGAGGAGGCCTTTGATGTCTGTTGATGGTTGGCTCTGGAAAGAGAAAAAAAAACATTTTTTTTTAATGTCATAGGTAGCAATGCGGATCACCTGATGGTAAGCAATTGCCGCCGCCCATGGACACTTGCAACACCAGTGGAGTTACACGTGCGCTGCCAACCTTTAATCCCCTTCCCCTCCCCGGGTGGGCCTCCGGTACCCTCACTCACTCGGCGAAACACAGCACAGGGGCTGCTTCACGCCGGTTTTCTGTGAGGCAGTGGTATCACTCCGGTCGAGCCGGCCCATTCATGCCGAAGCGTGGCTCTCCCACATTTAATTACCTAACTTCAGTTTTGTGGAACGGTATAGCCGCGGCAGTATTTCCTGATGGCTATGACTTAGGGACCTTCAAGAGAGAGCGTACTCCTTCTTAAAAGGCCGGCAACGCATCAGCGACCTCTCTGATCTCGCAGATGTTCATGGGCGGCGGTGATTACTTACCAGCAGGTGACCCGTTTGCAACAAATTAGAGATTTTGTGTGTGTGTGTGTATGTGCCTGTGAAAGCGTGTGTTTGTGTGTATGTGCCTGTGTGTGTGTGTGTGTGTGTGTGTGTATGCGTGCGCGTGTGTGTGTGGGGGGGGGGTATGTGTGTGTGTGTCTGTGTGTGTGTGTCAGTGTGTGTGTGTCTGTGTGTGTGTGTCTGTGTGTGTGTATGTGTGTGTCTGTGTGTGCGTGAGAGTGTGTGAATGTGTTTGCGTGTATAAGTTTCTTTCAGTCAACATGAGTAGAAACGGTATTAATTGTTTCGAAAAATATTTTTTGTCGTATCGTCCACACTCACGTATCTCCTCAACACCAGGCTATTCTCCAAATGCGTCAGCTCCTTGGGCCCCGGCACCCTGGGCGCTGTCTCCGCGCCCAGGGTGTACGGCAGCGCCGCCAGGAAGCCCAGGAACTTGGACAGGAGGGAGAGCTTCTTGCACAGCTGGTGGTACTCCTTGGACACGACACGACACTTCGGGTGGCTGAGTGTGTGACAGTGTGTGTGCGTGTGTAACAATGTGTGTGTGTGTGTGTGTGTGTGTGTGACAGTGTCTGTATGCGTGACAGTGTGTGTGCGTGTGTGATAGTGTGTGACAGTGCGTGTGTGTCAGTGTGTGTAGGTGTGTGCAGTGTGTGTGTGTGTGGGTGTGTGCAGTGTGTGTGTGTGGATGTGTGTGTGTGTGTGTGTGCGTGTGTGTGCGTGTATGACAGTGAGTGTATCTGTGTGTGACAGTGTGTGTGTGTGTGTGTGTGAGGCAGTGTGTGTGGGTATAGGTGTGTGCGCGTGTGACAATGTGTGTGTGGGTGTGTGACAGTGTGTGTGTGTCTGTGGCTGTGCAAATATGTATTTGACAGTGTGTCTGTGTGCGTGTGTGACAGTGTGTGTGTGTCTGTGCATATATGTATTTGTCTGTGTGTCAGTGCTTGTCTGTTTGTGTGTGTCTCTGTGTGTACGTGTGTTAGTTTATGTGTCTTGTGAAGGCGTGTCTGGGTGTATGTGTGAAGTACAAAAGGCCACTCACGTATCTCCTCAACACCAGACTATTCTCCAAATGAGTCAGCTCCTTAGGCCCCGGCACCCTGGGCGCTGTCTCCGCGCCCAGGGTGTACGGCAGCGCCGCCAGGAAGCCCAGGAACTTGGACAGGAGGGAGAGCTTCTTGCACAGCTGGTGATACTCTTTGGACACATCTGTGCTTGCTGCAAGGATAGATAGATAGATATTCCATAATTTTACTTTGACGATCCTAACTAATATTATAAATGCGAAAGTAACTCGGTCTGTCTGTCTGTTACTCTTTCACGCCAAAACTACTGAACGGATTAGAATATTTGGTATAATGGTCTAGACCCTGAGAAAAAACATAGGGTTCTAAGGGGTAAAAAATTATTAAATAGTTAAAAATGCTACCCAAAGATACTATTCCACGCGGACGAAGTCGTGGGCGGCCGCTAGTGTATACTATTTGTAAAGAAATAACTTCTATGGACACCGACTAGACTTATAGATAAACCGAAAACACGAAACACTTGCGCGATGTAATTGAGCACAGCGGCATCTATTGGTTCATTTCTGAATTACGGTCCCGAAGCGAAGTGAGGGCGGGCCACTAGCCCTACTACTATTATAAAGGCGAAAGTTTGTAAGGATGTATGGATGTTTGTTACTCTTTCACGTAAAACTACTGAATGGATTTGAATGAAACTTTACCACAATATAGCTTATACATCAGAATAACACATAGGCTACAATTTATAAAAATATATTGTGTGTATTGTTCAAAATATGACGGTAAGTGTCAATAATTAACTCCACGCGTACGAAGTCGCGGGCGGCCGCTAGTATTCCATAATATTACTTTGACGATCCTAACTAATATTATAAATGTGAAAGTAACTCGGTCTGTCTGTCTGTTACTCTTTCACGCCAAAACTACTGAACGGATTTAGAATTTAGGTCTAGACCCTGAGAAAAAACGTAGGGTTCTAAGGGGTTAAAATGATTAAAAAGTTAAAAATGCTACCCAAAGATACTATTCCACGCGGACGAAGTCGTGAGCGGCCGCTAGTGTATACTATTTGTAAAGAGATAACTTCTATAGACACCGACAAGATTTATAGGTAAACCGAAAACACGAAACGCCTGCGCGATGCAATTGAACACAGCGCCATCTATTGGTTCATTTCTGAATTACGGTCCCGAAGCGAAGTGAGGGCGGGCCACTAGAATACTAATAAATGCCAACTCACAATCAATAGCAGCACCATCCAAAGCTACCAGCTCGGCCGCCAACGCATCCCTCAGATGCACTCTGAACGACTCGTTGTCGGTACTCGTTATGAAGTCTCTGTAGAACGCCTCCTTGGCAGAGAAGGTTGGCAGCCGGTGGGACTCCGGGGCCGCGGGGCAGGTGAGACGGCGGTGGAGCTTGCTTAGTTTGGATTCCTGGTGAATAAAAAATATGTATAGTAAATGGCCATAAATAGAATTAGACATAGACATAAAATTTGTGACAACATCACATTACATTACTGGTCCCAAACTAAGGTTTTCCCTTGTACTATGGAAACCAGAAACAACGAAAGAACCACATACACCCAGACCCAACACAAATATCTGTTTCATCAACAAACATTTGTTGTGGTGCGGGAATTGAACCCGCGACCCTTGCGTCTCAACCGGCGCTCAAACCATTGCGCCAAATGGCATTATTTCTTTTTTTTTGTGATAGGTAGCAAACGAGCAGGCGGATCACCTGATGGTAAGCAATTGCCGCCGCTCATGGACACCTGCAACACCAGTGGAGTTACAAGTGCACAAGATGTAAGTGAACACAGCGCCATCTATTGGTTCATTTGACGACCCGTTTAGCGCAATGGTTTGAACGCCGGTTGAGACGCAAGGGTCGCGGGTTCGATTCCCGCAACACAAATGTTTGTTGATGAAACAGATATTTGTGTTGGGTCTGGGTGTTTGTAGTTCCTTCGTTGTTTCTGGTTTCCATAGTACAAGGGAAAACCTTAGTTAGGGACCAGGACAATGTATGTGATGTTGTCTCAATTTATTTATTTAAGTTGATATTGTAATACCTCCCTTTGCTATGCATATTTTAGCGGCCAGTCTCGCAATAAACGCAGTTACGTTAACAGTGTTTTACGCATTGCTCCCACTCAACTACATACAACCCAGAAGAAAAGCACACTTGAAAATTCTTCGAGATTTAATTTTCATGGCAGTCATTAAATTAACTATTCCTTTTTTTAACCCCCGATGCAAATCGACGGCGTGTTATAAGTTTAACATGTTTGTGTGTGTGTGTGTGTGTGTGTGTGTGGTGTGTGTGTGTGTGTGTGTGGCTATGTGTGTGTGTGGCTATGTGTGTGTGTGGCTATGCGTGAGTGTGGCTATGTGTGAGTGTGACTTTGTGTGAGTGTGTGTGTGGTGTGTGTGTGTGTGTGTTTGTGTGTGTTTGTGTGTGTGTGTGTGTGTGTGTATGTGTGTGTGTGTGTGGGGGTGTGTGTGTGTGTGTGTGGGGGGGGGGGGTGTGTGTGTGTGTGTGTGGGTGTGTGGGTGTGTGTACAAATGAACCGATTTTGATTTAGTTTTTTTGTTTGTTTTAATGATGAATAGAGGGATGATGTTGGATAAAATCGATCCAAGATGGCCGCCGTCACAAAGATATGGATTGTATGTTTTAACACAACTACCACAATTTGGTATCATATAAAAGGGCTTAAGTAGCAGAATATTATTTATTGTGACAAATTTCAAATCCAAGATGGCCGCCGACAGAAAATAAGTGTCGGAGTTTTTTTTTTAATTTTAAATTTGTAGTTTTATCATATAGGTGGCAGACGAGCCGACGGATCACCTGATGGTATGCGATTACCGCGGCCCATGAACACCTGTTGTAAATATTTCAAGACCAAAATAAGCCATGCCCATAAGTTCAGCCGTTTTCGAGTTTTAAGCAGCCTAACGAACAGCAATTATTTTTTTTTTATGTGATAGGTAGCAGACGAGCAGGCGGATCACCTGATGGTAAGCAATTGCCGCCGCCCATGAACACATGCAACAAGTGCGCTGCTAACCTTTTATCCCCTTCCCCCCCGATGGGCCTCCGGTACCCTCACTCACTCGCCGAAACACAGCACATGAGCTGCTTCACGCCGGTTTTCTGTGAGGCAGTGGTATCACTCCGGTCGAGCCGGCCCATTCATGGCGAAGCGTGGCTCTCCCTCAGTTTTATTACATGTAAATTATCAAAAAATAAATAGTTTTTTGACGCCTAGCCTATGCAAATAAAGATTCATTCGATTTTTACAGACGTTGCAACTTTGCTTTTCTATTGTCAAATCATTACCTGAGTGTTGGCAGGCAAGCATTCCGCCAACATGTGCCTCGTGAACAGGGCTGCCAAATGGGCGTAGTTGGCGGCCGTGCCTCCAGCGGATAGGAGGCCCTTCACTCGAGCTCTGAAGGACGAGCGGGAAGCCCCCGTAGTTTGCGTCTCTTGGTACCATCTGTTAAAATAAATCCCAATCTATATCGATATCTTCTATACTGTTTATAAAGAGATAACTTCTATAGACAACGACAAGGCTTATAGGTAAACCGAAAACACGAAACGCTTGCGCGATGTAATTGGACACAGCGCCATCTATCGGCTTATTTCTGAATTACGGTCCCGAAGTGAAGTGAGGGCGGGCCACTAGTAATATTATAAACGTGAAAGTTCGTAAGTATGGATGGATGTTTGCTCCTCTTTCACGCAAAAACTACCGAATGGATTTTAATGAAACTTTACAATAATATAGCTTATACGTCAGAATAACACATAGGCTACAATTCATAAAAATATATTGAGTCGATTGCGATAGCCGAGTGACAACTTACCTTACAATCTCATAAAACATATCCCTTTGCTTCTTAAAATTCTGGAAACTCAACATCGTTGGGAAATTGTCCGCATTATCCGTCTCATGATTGAAACATATCACCCCGTTCGTCGGTCGATTCTCCACTTTTTTCTCCTGCCCCGTCTCCATTTCACATTTCAATCCGTAGCATTTAGTAAAAACTTTGCTAAATCGGGATAGAAAGACCGTACTTTCTTATTTTCTCCCAAAATTTTTAACGAGTTCTTATCCAATATTACTTCTAGTATTATACGTAGATTCCAAAGACATTTGACAGCGAAGTAAGTGCCATTATGGATGGATTTCAACAGCCAATTGTAATTATTGTCTTTTAGATTCACTTCGGCAGTGTTATATTCGTCTTCATACTGTTTTGATAATAAAATTGATATTAAAAAGTATATCTCAGTATTGACGCTCAAAATCATGTTATTTGTTATCAAAATATCGTAGACATCGACTAGTATATCGATTTTCTCTTTCAGAAGAACTTTCGTGATGTCTAATTTAACAAAATTTGGCACTTTCTCGATAGATTCTCGCTGAGTAACTTTTATTTGTGGAGTTGAAGGCTTCGGAGAAGCAGTAGTATTCAAAATATTGAATTTCTCCATCAATTTGTGACGTTCCAACTTCAACATACTACGTTCGGCTTCGAAGGTATTCGATGACTCTTTCGTTTGTACATTCTGCTGTTTAAAGGCTGCGTTATCTTCTAACGCAAGCGGTGATGGCTGTTGGAAACAGTCCGAGTTAAAACTGTTTAACGACAGACTTTTTCTCGATGTACTCTTATCAATGTTAGTCGGTTTGATTCTTCGTTTCTCAGATCTTAAGGAACTGGACTTTCTAGCACCAATTTCAGGAAAGACCTCCGAATTACTTATATCTAACTCAGTTCTAGGGTCACTATCATCAGATGCATTTCTAGATTTTTTCTTCTTAGAACTTTTTTGAGCGGAAACAATATAATCTCCTAAACAACTTTTCTCGTGAGACCGATGACGGTGACTGTAATTCAACCTTGGTGTGTCACAACGTTCTTGCTCTTTAAAAACCCTAGCCTGTGGCGTTACCGGACTGGTTAAGTTTGGATAATCCGATAATTTCAATCCATTCTTCATCGGAGTACTGGATATAGCCACTCGATCCATTCCGATGCTTAATCTGGATTCATCGGACGAAACCGATAAGTTCTTATCTTCAGGAAATAGCTTTGTTTTAACTCTCCTTCCAGTTCTTTTCCGGTCTTTGCTCGGGGACTCCTGACTGCGCAGCGATTGTGATTTGACAGAGAGAGAGTCTTTGCGGTCATCGCAGGTGGGGTCGCTGATGGAGCGGTGGTGTTTTCTTGAGCTGTGAACTTTTTCTGGAGTTTGGTGGAGAGGTGGTGGCGCGTTACTGTTTGTTTGTAAAATGCTGTAATGGAGAAACATTTTAATTAACATAATAATTAAATTTAGAATATTATGTATTTCAAATTAAAATCAAGTCAATGGCAATATTGTGTTTTAGGATATTCATATTTTTTACAATTAGTTAACAGTCATGTTCACTGTATTATGCTATAAATTGAAATCTTAAATCCTATGTGACTTAATGCAATGCAAAAGTTCAAAATCTCATACAAAATATTATTTAGTTCTTTATAGAGCACACCCACCTCAAATTGTGTATTTAACGTTGTAAGGCCCAGATAGCAGACACAATGGAAAATCAATTGTTTTATGCCTTTTAAAAGACTTTTGGGTCTTACTACATTAATCCTAGATATCTTTTTGAAACACATCTCTCCCAGAATTAACATTTGCCAAGAATATTCTCAGTTTCATTGGTCTAATGCTCTGCTAACATTTAAGATTAGAGATATTGATTTAAGATGAAATGTGGTGTAACATTACATAAAACTAACATATTTTCATGACAGTTACATTTATAGTGTGGATTCGTATTGAAAATTAAAAAATCCTAAAACCTAATAAGATTATCAATAAAACTCTTTATGAAAATTTCACAAAATTCATGTCTTTGTTTACAAATTTTAATTATGACATACCTTTCAGTTTGGCTCCTCAAATACGATAAAAAGTAAGCTACGAATTCATTTCTGTTACAGCAAAACAATATACAATCCTCGGGCGGGTCCTGAAAAATAAAAATTGTAATAAAGCAAAAAGAAAATTAGCAAAATATTAATATATTTTTAGGTTATGACCCACCTCAATTGGTTCATTGTTTAGCCACTTAAAAAACAAGTCACAGTCTATTTTTCCTGTAAGGACACTTTCTATGATCGTATCAGGCATTTTGTTAGGTCTAGAAAGAAATTCTTTGATAAAATCGATTTTAGCAGCTGCGCGCTAAAACTTTCGCCTTTGCCATTTTTAAAAAAATCCTAAAACCTAATAAGATATCAATAAAACCTTTTATGAAAATTTCACAAAATTCATGTCTTTGTTTACAAATTTTAATTATGACATACCTTTCAGTTTGGCTCCTCAAATACGATAAAAAGTAAGCTACGAATTCATTTCTGTTACAGCAAAACAATATACAATCCTCGGGCGGGTCCTGAAAGATAAAAAATTGTAATAAAGCAAAAAGAAAATTAGCAAAATATTAATATATTTTTAGGTTATGACCCACCTCAATCGGTTCATTGTTTAGCCACTTAAAAAACAAGTCACAGTCTATTTTTCCTGTAAGGACACTTTCTATGATCGTATCAGGCATTTTGTTAGGTCTAGAAAGAAATTCTTTGATAAAATCGATTTTAGCAGCTGCGCGCTAAAACTTTCGCCTTTGCCATTTTTAAAAAAATCTGTACTCCTGTCATTTTTACTTTTTAAATTTAGGTCTAATCTGAACTCTTAGTAGTATCGATTATGCAAATTAATCGATTGCTGATACATAAAATTTGATTGTTTTACTTTCTAAAGAGTTATTAGGTAACTTACTAAACCATCCGGTGTGAAGCGCTAAATAGGAATTGAAAGAGATCCATCATCAAAAATTAATAAGGAAGCACAAGAAAACAATAACCATAATCTATAAGCTAAAATTAAATAAACTACCAAACAGAAAAATTAGAACAGTAGGCCCCTGTGGCAATGTCCCCAAAATGCTGATGCAGTGCAGCATAACCTCGTTGGAAAGCGATTCGCTGTCGCTGGGCGAAGTAGCTGCCAGCTTTTGGGTCTCCCGTGACTTCAACTTACTAAGCGCTAAATAAAATTAAAATTATCATTTTAATTTGGCGGGAAAATCTTTTATGATCATTCAATGGTATGACGACTTTCCTGCATTTCTCAGTTTTGTAAAACGATAACGAATGGGAATTAAGTAACTATCGATTTCAGTATCGACTAGACAAACTCTGTGATGCCATGTCCTAAATTTAAAAAATGCGGCTGTCAATGTCATGTGTCAAAAAATAGTTTTTTGATGTGTTCCATTTCTTTCCTACACTTTTCACATTCAAAATCGTTCCAATTTCGAAGTATGTAAAGACTTTCAATAATAGTAAATTGTCGTAATATTAGCAAAATTAACAATTATCTGCTAACATTGTCTTCTCCTTGCTCTAAGGTCGCCGTCACTGAGTCAATATTTGTTTAGTTTCAAACAAATCGATATAAATTATTTATTTTAGCCATTGATTCAGTAGACACACGCTCCTCGTCTGGTTGACTACATTTTCTTGTTCCAGGTAAGTTTAAACCTGTATTATTGCATGAAATACTAGTGTATAGAATCAATTTTGTCTAAACATATCTATTTAGTTCTATTTTCTTGATTAAACTGATTACAAAGGGGCGGGCAGCTCTGCGCAAAGGTACTATTTGTTCGGCACATAATCAGACAATAGTCATTACCTTGTAGATAAAGTTCCATCTTCAATTTCGTAATACAAAATTATTCCTAAAAAGCCTTCGTATTATTAACTATTTTACTATTTGCAGCTTTATTTAAATAAATAATATTATTTATTTACCGGTATTAATCGTTTTCTTTCTTAGCCTTCAAAGTAAATCCATGAATTTTGTATTTCTAACATTTTTATTCTACATACATAAATATTTACTATTTGGATTATAAAATTTAAAAAAAGCTATGAAAATTTCTGCTTCGCCTAGTAGTTCACTGGTAGAGAATACTGTTAGGTATTAAGTGCGCCAATAGTATTTTTATTACAGGCAATAAATAAACATCCTAAATTTATTGTATAAAATTTTATGCAATATTTATTTTTTAAGGAACTTAATGCCAAGGCATTCTCTACCAGTCAACATCGATGTTGATGAAGCCAGACCCTAGTTACCAGAGTGATCCAGAAGCATTTAAATATTATAAAATTGGCTCTTGAAAAAAATCTATATTTTTTCAAATTTCTAGGTCTGTAATTTAAAAATACTTAGTGCATTTTACTTTACAAAAAAAAAACGTGTTACTGTGAAAAAATCTTTTTGTGAAATAAATATTAATTTTTTGAGAAAAAAACTTACTTTTATTAGAAGCTGATTTCAAATTTTTTTACCTAATTCTCTTACCATCAGGTGATCCGATCTGTTCGTCTGCCTTCTATCACATAGAATAAAAATCTCTTTTCTCATTATTTGTTTCAGAAATTCTCCACCAAAGTATAATTTTAATTACAATGAAATTGTCTAACATTTAAGTTAACGATCACTGCCAGAAAATGTCTGAAAACTCTGGAACGTTCAATACGGTCCTTATAAAGGAAGAACCGCAGGAAGATGTCAGAGCATACGTCAAAGAGGAGATCAAAGTGGAAATCGACCCTTACGTTTACAAGTCAGAACCGAACAGCGATGAAGGCAGCGAAGCTCCAGGCTCCCTGTCGAAGAGATGCCTCCATGTAAGTTGCCGTTTATGATTATTATCTACACTCAGGTCATAAAAAAATAAATAAATAATCTACCGCCTCAATGGTTGACTGCTCTCCACTAAATGTGCCTTGCCCATTGCCACTTGAGTTAAGCAACGTGCTCTGCCCATTGCCACTTGAGCCACGCAATGTGCTCTGCCCATTGCCACTTGAGTTAAGCAATGTGCCCTGCCCATTGCCACTTGAGCCACGTAATGTGTCCTGCCCATTGCCACTTGAGCCACACAATGTGCTCTGCCCATTGCCACTTGAGCCACGCAATGTGCTCTGCCCATTGCCACTTGAGCCACGCATTGTGCTCTGCCCATGGCTACTTGAGCCACGCAATGTGTCCTGCCCATTGCCATTTGAGCCACGTAATGTAGCCTGGCCATTGTTACTTGAGCCACACAATGTGTCCTACCCATTGTCACTTGAGTTAATCAATGTGCCCTACCCATGGCTACTTGAGTTAATCAATGTGCCCTACCCATGGCTACTTGAGTCACGCAATGTGCTCTGCCCATTGCCTCTTGAGCCACGCAATGTGCTCTGCCCATTGCCACTTGACCCACGCAATGTGCTCTGCCCATGGCTACTTGAGTCTCGCAATGTGCTCTGCCCATTGCCACTTGAGCCACGCAATGTGCTCTGCCCATGGCTACTAGAGTCACGCAATGTACTCTGCCCATTGCCACTTGAGTTAAGCAATGTGCCGTGGTGACAGATGGGTAGACGGGTCACCAGATGGTAAGCAACTACGTGGAGACACCAGTAAACACGCCCCTTCCCCCCGGATTGGGCAATCCTGAATCGTGGTCTAAACATAAAGTAAATCGTACCGTATTATATTTTACTAGCAGCCGCCCGCGACTTCGTACATGTGGAGTTGGTTATTTGCAAATTTTGGACAATCCACACAATATATTTTTATAAATTGTAGCCTATGTGTTATTCCGATGTATAAGCTATATTATTGTGAAGTTACATTAAAATCCATTCAGTAGTTTTTGCGTGAAAGGAGAGGAAACATCCATCCATACTTACAAACTTTCATGTTTATAATATTAGTGGGATCAGCAGGGATCGCCATGGGTAATCTTTTTTTTGTTCTGGGGGCCAATTCTCGCACGCACATTATGACGTATAAACATGTTTAAAGAAAAAAGTACTTACATACAGGGTGTATCTGTGAACATTTACATCCCTTTAACTCACGTGTTCTAGCCAACCATTTTGAACAACATTTGTTAATGACTTTTCGAAATTCATCGATTTTTTTTCGATTACCTATACAAAATGAACAAGTCACGTGACCGACTTTGTATGGAAAGTGGATTTTTAAGGCATTACATACACCGTTAAATTTTAGTTGTTTCAATCCCGAAGCCCTTATAATAGGTTTTTTTTTATGTGATAGGTAGCAGACGAGCAGGCGGATCACCTGATGGTAAGCAATTGCCGCCGCTCATGGACACTTGCAACACCAGTGGAGTTACAAGTGCGCTGCCAACCTTTTATCCCCTTCCCCCCCGGGTGGGCCTCCGGTATCTTACTCACTCGGCGAAACACAGCACTGGAGCTGCTTCACGCCGGTTTTCTGTGAGGCAGTGGTATCACTCCGGTCGATTTTTATAGTGGGAGAGCCACGCTTCGGCATGAATGTGTTGGCTCGCTGGCGGAGTGATACCGCGGCCTCACAGAAGACCGGGTGAAGCAGCGACTGCACTGTGTTTCGTCGAGTGAGTGAGGGCACCGGAGGCCCAATTGAGGGGAAAGGGGGTTAAATGTTGGCAGCGCACTTGTGACTCTACTGGTGTTGCAGGTGTCTATGGGCGGCGGCCATTGTTACCATCAGTAGGCCTAACATGCGCACCTCGACAAAATTTTGTCGACTCTCGTTCGCGAGAGCGCATCCTTCTATCCCGCTCATCGCTAAGTCAGGTGAGCGAGACGCAACTTGCGCCGACAAAATACGAGTGTCGACAAATTATCTCGTGGTGCGCATGTTAGCCCGGCAGGTGATTCGTCCGCTCGTCTGCCACATATCACATTAAAAAAATAGGAACAGGAATAAAGCCCCTTTAGCATGTAGGTCATCAATAATGTTCAGAATGGTTGACTAGAACACGTAGTTAAAGGGATGTAAATGTTCACAGATACACCCTGTATAATATTCATATCGAACGAGACAGAATCGGCCCCTTGTTTGAACAAACGAAAAAACAGTTGCGCGCGCAACTTGGGACGAGTGACCTCGCCGAGGGGCGTCGGTTCGACTCTCGTCCTAAACAAACATACGACGAACATCTGTGTTTGCTCAGTGTCTGGGTGTGTTTGCGTATGGCTGTATGAATAATGAATATGCATGTACTTTTATGTGAATAGGTATGTGTTGATTTTGATTTACATAACACAAGTGGTTAAGTTATTTGGAACGTATGGTTTTTTGGTACCAATGAGCATAAAATATATCAGACATTTTATAATATAACTAGCGGCCGCCCGCGACTTCTTCCGCGTGGAAAAGTAACTTTTTAGCCCCCTTTTTAACCCCTTGCAACCCCCTTTTCGCAATAAAAAGTAGCCTATGTTCTTTCTCAGGGTCTAGACCATCTGTATACCAAATTTCATTTAAATCCGTTCAGTATTTTGGCGTGAAAGAGTAACAGACAGACAGACAGAGTTACTTTCGCATTTATAATATTAGTATGGATTTCATCATCATCATCATCAACATTTCAGCTAATAGACGTCCACTGCTGGACATAGGCCTCCCCCAAAGTTCCCCACATAGATCGGTCCTGTGCCACCCGCATCCAATGGACTCCCGCGACCTTCACCAGATCGTCGGTTCACCTGGTGGAAGGCCTGCTACGGCTGCGGCCTCCACTCAAGGACCTTTCCACCCCAACCGTCTGTTCTCCTCGCAATGTGCCCTGCCCATTGCCACTTGGCCACGCAATTCTTTGGGCTATGTCCGTGACCCTATAGACCCGTGTTTGCAAAGGTTTCAGTAATGTTATCCTGACACGAGTCGCGTTTAAGAAATTCACAGCTACTCAAAAAACTGTCTATAGGCACAGAAAACCGGCGTGAAGCAGCTCCTGTGCTGTGTTTCGCCGAGTGAGTGAGGGTACCGGAGGCCCATCGGGGGGAAGGGGATAAAAGGTTAGCAGCGCACTTGTGACTCCGCTGGTGTTGCATGTGTCCATGGGCGGCAGCAATTGCTTACCATCAGTTGATCCGCCTGCTCGTCTGCTACCTATCACATAAAAATAGGTACTGCCCAAAACGATCACAACCGTACATCCACATTAGGCACGCACGCAGGCATTTTAATTTAAACTAGTGTCCCGCCCTCACTTCGCTTCGGGACCGTAATTCAGAAATGAACCGATAGATGGCGCTGTGCTCAATTACAACGCGCAAGCGTTTCGAGTTTTCGGTTTACCTATAAGCCTTGCCGTTGTCTATAGTAATGACCCTCTCTTTATAAATAGTATAGATATCTATACATATAATAAAAATGTAAAAAAGCTGTGTCTGTACATTGAAGATATTTATCTCAAAATAACTTAGGACGACTAAAAAACAGTAACAGAAACATGAATCAATGATTTTTAAAATTTTGTCTGTCTGTTGTCTGTTTGTCTGTTATCTGTTTGTCTGTTTGTTCCGCTAATCTCGGAAAACTACTGAACCAATTCGAATGAAACTTTTTTTATTGTATAGCTGTAATATCAGGGCAACTTATAGGATACATTATATGTTGAAGACCAGGCTCCTTGATGTAGAACCACAACGGCCCAGCTAAACTATAAGAGCTAGGGCAATGGCACCTTAACAAAAGTTGTTTAGATTGATGAGCATTTTATCATGCCATGAAAAAAAAATCAAAGATCATGGAACATCTGGTGTGGACCTCTAAGAGCCCAGCTACACTATAACAAATATGGAATGAAATGGAATGGAAAATTGTCAAATGTGATGAGTCATTTTGAATGAGATCCTATAAGAAAGGATATTCCGAACTTAAACCCCTAATGGAGCGAAAAGGGGGTTCAAGTTTGTTCCAATTTACGCCAACTTTTGCATACACATTCTTTGACAGAATTGATGGATAAAATATAAGATTCAAACTTTAATAGAATACTTTCATCCCCTAATGGAATAAAAAATTTTGGGGTTACTTTCATTAGAAGTTGATATTGTTAAATATTAAATGGGTTTGCACTTGACCTCATTTCACCTGATGGAGAGTGACAATGAGGTCTAAGATGTAGAGTGCTTTCCCAAAGAAGCCTATTCACCCTCGACTTAAAGACACCCAAATTGTAGTTCTGTGGAATTATAGAAGCCGGCAAGTTGTTCCATTCCTTAGCAGTTCGTATAAAATATCAATGAGCCGCCTTAAAAAATCTATTAACCTATAACCGAACATTCATAATAAGTAATATTTTTTTAAATTCTATTTAAACAATCATCTTTAAGTCAGAGTCATAAAGTTCACGCAAACGAAGTTGCGGGCGGCCACTAGTAGATAATATACCTATAGATAATATGCCTGGATGGCGCAGTGGCTAAGATCTTCGCCCGGAGCGCGAATGGTCCCGGGTTCGATTCCCGGTCAAGCAAATTTAGGAAACTACATTGTCTAAATTTCTTGGGTCTAGGTGTCTTGACGCCCCCAGTTAATTATCGTCACCTGGTACTCATAGTACAGGGGTTGCCCTAGTTTGAGACCAGGTTGATTGGTGTGATGGCCTCCACTCAAGGACCTTTCCACCCCAACGGCCGTCTGTTTCTCCTCGCAATGTGCCCTGCCCATTGCCACTTCAGCCACGCAATTCTTTGGGCTATGTTCCGTGACCCTATGACCCGTGTTTGCAAAGGTTTCAGTAATGTTATCCTGACACGAGTCGCGTTTAAGAAATTCACAGCTACTCAAAGAACTGTCTATAGGCACAGAAAACCGGCGTGAAGCAGCTCCTGTGCTTTGTTTCGCCGAGTGAGTGAGGGTACCGGAGGCCCATCGGGGGGGAAGGGGATAAAAGCAGCAGCGCACTAGTGACTCCACTGGTGTTGCAAGTGTCCATGGGCGGCGACAATTGCTTACCATCAGGTGATCCGCCTGCTCGTCTGCTACCTATCACATAAAAAAAAAATAGGGACTGCCCAAAACGATCACAACCATACATGCACATTAGGCACGCACGCAGGCATTTTAATTTAAACTAGTGGCCCGCCCTTACTTCGCTTCGGGACCGTAATTCAGAAATGAACCGATAGATGGCGCTGTGCTCAATTACATCGCGCAAGCGTTTCGAGTTTTCGGTTTACCTATAAGCCTTGCCGTTGTCTATAGTAATGACCCTCTCTTTATAAATAGTATAGATATCTATACATATAATAAAAATGTAAAAAAGCTGTGTCTGTACATTGAAGATATTTATCTCAAATAACTTAGGACGACTAAAAAACAGTAACAGAACATGAATCAATGATTTTTAAAATTTTTGTCTGTCTGTTTGTCTGTTTGTCTGTTTATCTGTTTGTCTGTTTGTTCGCGCTAATCTCGGAAACTACTGAACCAATTCGAATGAAACTTTTTTTATTGTATAGCTGTAATATCAGGGCAACTTATAGGATACATTATATTTTGAAGACCAGGCTCCTTGATGTAGAACCACGGCCCAGCTAAACTATAAGAGATAGGGCAATGGCACCTTAACAAAAGTTGTTTAGATTGATGAGCATTTTATCATGCCATGAAAAAAAATCAAAGATCATGGAACATCTGGTGTGGACCTCTAAGAGCCCAGCTACACTATAACAAATATGGAATGAAATGGAATGGAAAATTGTCAATGTGATGAGCATTTTTGAATGAGATCCTATAAGAAAGGATATTCCGAACTTAAACCCCTAATGGAGCGAAAAGGGGGTTCAAGTTTGTTCCAATTTACGCCAACTTTTGCATACACATTCTTTGACAGAATTGATGGATAAAATATAAGATTCAAACTTTAATAGAATACTTTCATCCCCTAATGGAATAAAAAATTTTGGGGTTACTTTCATTAGAAGTTGATATTGTTAAATATTAAATGGGTTTGCACTTGACCTCATTTCACCTGATGGAGAGTGACAATGAGGTCTAAGATGTAGAGTGCTTTCCCAAAGAAGCCTATTCACCCTCGACTTAAAGACACCCAAATTGTAGTTCTGTGGAATTATAGAAGCCGGCAAGTTGTTCCATTCCTTAGCAGTTCGTATAAAATATCAATGAGCCGCCTTAAAAAATCTATTAACCTATAACCGAACATTCATAATAAGTAATATTTTTTTAAATTCTATTTAAACAATCATCTTTAAGTCAGAGTCATAAAGTTCACGCAAACGAAGTTGCGGGCGGCCACTAGTAGATAATATACCTATAGATAATATGCCTGGATGGCGCAGTGGCTAAGATCTTCGCCCGGAGCGCGAATGGTCCCGGGTTCGATTCCCGGTCAAGCAAATTTAGGAAACTACATTGTCTAAATTTCTTGGGTCTAGGTGTCTTGACGCCCCCAGTTAATTATCGTCACCTGGTACTCATAGTACAGGGGTTGCCCTAGTTTGAGACCAGGTTGATTGGTGTGATTGTCTTTTTTTTTATATGATAGGTAGCAGGCGAGCAGGCGGATCACCTGATGGTAAACAATTGCCGCCGCTCATGGACACTTGCAACACCAGTGGAGTTACAAGTGCGCTGCCAATTTTTTATCCCCTTCCCCCCCGGGTTGGCCTCCGGTACCCTCACTCACTCGGCGATACACAGCACGGGCTGCTTCACGCCGGTTTTCTGTGAGGCAGTGGTATCACTCCGGTCAATCGGCCCATTCATGCCGAAGCGTGGCTCTCCCACAGTTAATTCTGGCGCATTATTTTAATTTTTTTTATTTAATTTCCAGATTACTACCACGCATTCAACGCTCAACATTTCATGTCCACACCCGCCCCTCCCCCCAGGAATAAGCGAAAATCTGTCCCTAGAAAAGTTTTAAGACAGTCCACCCCCTCCTCGGAAGAAGATGACACAGAACTAATTCTACCAGATAAAGACGGCTATGAAGATAAGAAATTCGCTTGTGAATTTTGCGACAAAAAGTATAGTATTAAAGCTAAGTTGAATATACATTTGAGGGTCCATACGGGGGAGAGGCCGTATCCTTGTAAGGTCTGCAATAAGACTTTTAGGACCAAAGGGACTGCGTTGTCGCATGAACAATCACATTTAGGTAAGTGGTTTTTTAATTGTCTATCAATAGTGTCAAAATTATCGATAGTGTCAACCTCTCGATAGTGTCAAACAAAATATCGATAGTGTCAAACTATCGATCGTGTCAAATGATCGATAGTGTCTAACTATCGATAGTGTCAAACTTTCGATAGTGTCAAACTATCGATAGTGTCAAACTATCGATAGTGTCAAACTTTCGATAGTGTCAAATTATCGATTGTGTCAATCTTTCGATAGTGTCAACCTCTCGATAGTGTCAAACTTTTGATACTGTCAACATCTCGATAGTGTCAAAGGATCCATAGTGTCAATCTTTCGATAGTGTCAACCTCTCGATAGTGTCAAACTTTTGATACTGTCAACATCTCGATAGTGTCAAAGGATCCATAGTGTCAATCTTTCGATAGTGTCAACCTCTCGATAGTGTCAAACTTTCGATAGTGTCAACCTCTCGATAGTGTCAAAGGATCCATAGTGTCAATCTTTCGATAGTGTCAACCTCTCGATAGTGTCAAACTTTTGATACTGTCAACATCTCGATAGTGTCAAAGGATCCATAGTGTCAATCTTTCGATAGTGTCAATCAAAATATCGATAGTGTCAATCAAAATATCGATAGTGTCAAATTATCGATAGTGTCAAACTTTCGATAGTGTCAAAGGATCCATAGTGTCAATCTTTCGATAGTGTCAAATTATCGATAGTGTCAATCAAAATATCGATAGTGTCAAAGGATCCATAGTGTCAATCTTTCGATAGTGTCAAATTATCGATAGTGTCAATCAAAATATCGATAGTGTCAACAATCGATAGTGTCAAATTATCGATAGTGTCAATCAAAATATCGATAGTGTCAAATTATCGATAGTGTCAAACTATCGATAGTGTCAAACTGTCGATAGTGTCAATCAAAATATCGATAGTGTCAATCAAAATATCGATAGTGTCAAATTATCGATTGTGTCAATCTTTCGATAGTGTCAACCTCTCAAAAGTGTCAAACTATCGATCGTGTCAAATTATCGATAGTGTCAAACTATCGATAGTGTCAATCAAAATATCGATAGTGTCAAACCTCGATAGTGTCAAATTATCGATAGTGTCAATCAAAATATCGATAGTGTCAATCTTTCGATAGTGTCAATCAAAATATCGATAGTGTCAAACCTCGATAGTGTCAAACCTCGATAGTGTCAACAATCGATAGTGTCAAAGGATCCATAGTGTCAATCTTTCGATAGTGTCAAATTATCGATTGTGTCAATCTTTCGATAGTGTCAACATCTCGATAGTGTCAAAGGATCCATAGTGTCAATCTTTCGATAGTGTCACCATGCTAAATACAGATTAAAATTGCCATTATTACGATACTTTCAGTAACGTGACATGTATGAATTTACTTTAATAGTGAATTAATTTAAAAAGTTGAAAAAGTAATATTTCTAAAGTTATTAACACAGAGACTCAACTCCAAATACCACAACGGTAATCGTGAATTAACAGTACAACATTGAAATAAGTCTTATTAAGTTCAGTATCTTATGAAACTTTTAAAATAAAACAGAATTATGTCTAAAATGATACGTAGAAATTTCAATTTTTTTTCTAATAAAGTGAACTAAGTATAAATTATTGCACTATTAGATTAAATATTAGAGAAAATAAATTTTATCTGGCAGTAAAACACCGCAATGTTTGGTTTTATTTCACTCAAACACGGAAGAGCAGCGGTCAAACCTTGAACAAAGCTGGCACATCACTGAATCTTTCGCTTTACCGGAATCAACTTGTTCGCGCGTTTAGTAAAAGAGAGGCGGACCATGCGCTGTCTCCCTCAGTTTGCTCATATTTGATTGGCTGTTCGAGTGAAACGATAGTCCTTGTTAAGTTATTACAGTTTTTGATGAAATCTCGGAAAACGCGAATTTTGAGTTATTTCTTTGTTTGAATAAAGGTGCGATAGGTCTCCCCTAATGCACGCCACCGCTCCCGATTTTCGGCGACTCTCATCCAGCCCACTCCAGCCAGCCTTCGAATGTCATCATCCCATCTTGTCGCAGGGCGTCCGACACTACGCTTACCGAGTCGCATTTTTATACCTTAATTTAACCTAATCCTAACTAATATTATAAATGCGAAAGTAACTCTTTCTGTCTGTTACGCTTTCACGCCAAAACTACTGAACGGATTTGAATGAAATTTGGTATACAGATGGTCTAGGCCCTGAGAAAGGACATAGGCTACTTACTTTTTATTGCGAATAAAGGGTTGTAAGGGGGAAAAAAATAAATAATTAAAAATGCTACCCAAAGATACTATTCCACGCGGACGAAGTCGCGGCTAACAGCTAGTATTATATTATAATATGCCTCGATGGCGTAGTGGCTAAGATCTTCGCCCGGAGCGTGAAAGTTCCCGGTCAAGTCAATTTAGGAAACTACATTGTCTAAATTTCTTGGGTCTAGGTGTCTTGACGCCCCCAGTTAATTATCGTCACCTGGTCTGGTACTCATAGTACAGGGGTTGCCCTAGTTTGAGTCTTGAGATCAGGTTAATTCGTGTGTGCGTTGTCTGGCGCATTTTTAATTATTTTTATTTATTTAATTTCCAGATTACTACCACGCATTCAACGCTCAACATTTCATGTCCACACCCGCCCCTCCCCCCGGAATAAGCGGAAATCAGTCCCTAGAAAAGTTTTAAGACAGTCCACCCCCTCCTCGGAAGAAGATGACACAGAACTAATTCTACCAGATAAAGACGGCTATGAAGATAAGAAATTCGCTTGTGAATTTTGCGACAAAAAGTATAGTATTAAAGCTAAGTTGAATATACATTTGAGGGTCCATACGGGGGAGAGGCCGTATCCTTGTAAGGTCTGCAATAAGACTTTTAGGACCAAAGGGACTGCGTTGTCGCATGAACAATCACATTTAGGTAAGTGGTTTTTTAGTTGTCTATCAATAGTGTCAAAATTATCGATAGTGTCAACCTCTCGATAGTGTCAAACTATCGATAGTGTCAAACCTCGATAGTGTCAATCAAAATATCGATAGTGTCCAACTTTCAATTGTGTCAGTTAAACTATCGAAGGAGCAAACTATCGATAGTGTCAAACTTATGATAGTGTCAAAATTATCGATAGTGTCAAACTATCGATCGTGTCAATCTTTCGATAGTGTCAAACTATCGATAGTGTCTAACTATCGATAGTGTCAAACTATAATTAGTGTTTAACTATAGATAGTGTCAAACTTTTGATAGTGTCAAACTATCAATAGTGTCAAACTATCATTAGTGTCTAACTATCGACAGTGTCAAACTTTTGACAGTGTCAAACTATCGATAGTGTCTAAATTATCGATAGTGTCCAAATTATCGATAGTGTCAAATTGCTAGCTTGCGAATTTTGCGATAAGAAGTATAGTATCAAAGCCAAGTTGAATATACATTTGAGAGTCCATACGGGGGAGAGGCCGTATCCTTGTAAGGTCTGCAATAAGACTTTTAGGACCAAAGGGACTGCGTTGTCGCATGAGCAATCACATTTAGGTAAGTGGTTTTTTAGTTGTTTATCAATAGTGTCAAAATTATCGATAGTGTCAACCTCTCGATAGTGTCAAACTATCGAAGGAGCGAACTATCGATAATGTCAAACTTTCGATAGTGTCAAACTATCGATCGTGTCAAATGATCGATAGTGTCTAACTATCGACAGTGCCAAACTTTTGACAGTGTCAAACTTTTGGCAGTGTCAAACTAACGATAGTGTCAAACTATCGATAGTGTCAAACTATGATAGTGTCAAATTATCGATTGTGTCAATCTTTCGATAGTGTCAACAATCGGTAGTGTCAAACTATCAATAGTGTCAAACTATCATTAGTGTCTAACTATCGATAGTGTCAAACTTTTGATAGTGTCAACCTCTCGATAGTGTCTAACTATCGATAGTGTCAATCTTTCGATAGTGTCAACCTCTCGATAGCGTCAAAATATCGATAGTGTCAAACTATCGATAGTGTCAAACTATCGATAGTGTAGTCGGATCTTAGTCTAAAGTACACCATCTAGCGGATTCAAATTGAAACTTCTTCCTTTTTTTTTCTTTAAATTGTATTTTTGCTTACATTTCAGGGCTGAAACCTCACGCCTGCAACGAGTGTGACAAATCATATACGTCCAAACAACAGCTGAAAATACACATCAGAACACATACGGGGGAGCGGCCATATGCATGCTCTATATGCCAGAAGGACTTTAAGGATAGGTGAGACAAAAAACATAAGACTGGCCGTTTGGCGCATTTGGTAGAGGCCCTGCTTCATGCGCCAAAGATCGTGGGTTTGATCCCCACCCTGGATAAACGTGCGTGTGATGAACACTGCTGTGCTGTGATTCGCGAGGGTACGGGTGACCCAATCCTGGGGAAAGGGGGTTAAAAGGTAAGCAGCGCACTTGTGACACCAATGGTGTTGCAGGTGTCCATGGGCGACGGTAATCGCTTACCATGAATAGAATAGAAATATTCTTTATTCAATTTAAGTCCTTATAGAACATTTATGAATGTCAAATATTTTGTAAGCTACCGCTGATTCGGAAAGTTGATTTCTACCTGAGACCATGAGGTGATCCGTCGGCTGGCCTGCCACAAATATCATAAAAAAAAAACTACTTGTGTTGTGCAGTGTTTCCTGTTGTCTGATATGTAACACAAGTGCTTAAGCTACTTAGTACGGAATCAGGTCAATGTGAATTTTTTATTATTTATTTAATTAACAGTCACTCAGCAGATTCCGATTGGAGGGATACCCCCCAAATCCCATCATAGTAGCGATGACTTGATTTCTTTGAGGCCTTTGCCCTGCAGTGGGACAGTATACAGGTTGATGCTTTACATTGTTTCAGATGGAAGCTGACCCTACATGAGCAGACACACACCGGGCTGAAGCCGTTCGAGTGTGACAAGTGTGATAAGAAGTATACTACCAAATACCAGGTACTTACTTAAATGCCCTTTATTTTTTTATTTATAAAGAACACATATAGAGTACAATAAAAAGTAATAGAATATATTATAGCACAAGAGCCACGCTTCGGCATGAATGGGCCGGCTCGACCGGAGTGATACCACTGCCTCACAGAAAATCGGTACCCTCACTCACTCGCTGAGTGAGTGAGGGTACCGGAGGCCCACCCGGGGGGAAGGGATAAAAGGTTGGCAACCTTAGTTTGGGACCAAGACAATGTATGTGATGTTGTTCATCATCATCAGCCTGTTGCAGTCCACTGCTGGACATAGGCCTCTCCAAATGCTCGCCACTTTGATCGATCTTCGGCTACTCGCATCCAGCTCCAGCCAGCCCTCTTGCGCAGATCGTCACTCCATCTGGCCTGAGGTCGTCCTACACTACGTTTACCGAGACGCGGTCTCCACTCCAGAACTCGTTTACCCCAACGGTTGTCAGTTCTGCGGCAGATATGGCCAGCCCACTGCCACTTCAGCTTGCTAATCCGGTGAGCTATGTCGATAACTATGGTTCTCTGTGATGTTGTTGTTGTTGTCTAATTTTTTTTATTATTCCACAGCTAACAACTCACTACAGACTGCATACAAGAGACAAATTGTTCATATGCGACATATGCACCAGGCAGTTCGTAGAGAGATGCAAGATGGAGAAACACAAGCGAATCCATCTCGGACTCAAACCGTTTTGCTGTGATCTGTGCGACAAGCGGTATAGGCAGAAGTCGCATTTGAAGTTTCACATGGAGAGTGTACATTTGCCGTCTAAAAATAAAAATAAAGTTACGAAGTAGACTGTTGTTTCATTCACTATTTCATCATCATCATCACCCTGACAGCCTGTTGCAGTCCACTGCTGGACATAGGCCTCTCCAAATGCTCGCCACTTTGATCGATTTTCGGCTACTCGCATCCAGCTCCAGCCAGCCATCTTGCGCAGATCGTCACTCCATCTGGCCTGAGATCGTCCTACACTACGTTTACCGAGACGCGGTCTCCACTCCAGAACTCGTTTACCCCAACGGTTGTCAGTTCTGCGGCAGATAGTGGCCAGCCCACTGCCACTTCAGCTTGCTAATCCGGTGAGCTATGTCGATAATTTTGTCGATAACTTATATTAAAAAAAAATTAACTAACACTAACACTACTGTGTGTACCTATGTGTGTCACGTGTGTGTTCACTATAATACTTCGACGATCTTATAAGGAGAGTCGAGTTTCGGCATGAATGGGCCGGCTCGAGTGTTACTATGATCCATAGGCGTGGCCTGGTTTTAGTTTCAGAGGAGTTACATAACACATAACCCTTTATTCATGAGAAAAAACAAACTTAATAAACAGATTCACAGTTATTGATACCTTTTTCAAAGCTGGGAATTATATAGTCTAAATAGAAAAATACAGCTAATAGGTTAATATAACCAGTTAATAGTAGCTAGTTAATTTTATCTTAAATTCAGTTTTCATGTACTTTCTTGATACATTTTTTTTTTCGTGCCACATTGAGCACCACTATATCTTACAAAGCGTAACTTTTTAATCTATATGGCAACATTAAAAAAAAAAGCCTGTCACTGTCGAATAGTGCTGCCGAACGGTCGACAATTTTTGTCGATCGTTTGAATCGAAACTTTTCATTCGAAAACGTGAGATTTAAGCACTTACTAATAATGTGTAGATAAAGTCATGATATTCATTAAACTTAAAAAGCAGTAGAGTCTGCGGGTTATGACTTTGTACTTTTTAATAATCAAGAAATTGTGATATGTTTAAGCGAAGATTGTTTGGGTGCCTTAAAGAAAATATTTTTTATTCTTTACAAGATTTTTTTAAAAGCACACAAAATAGAAATAAGTTAGATTTATGAAAGATTTTAGTTTTTATTGTTGTACCTATATTACGTTGTGTTATTGTTTTCATAAGTAAGTTTTGTTATTTTTTTTTTATTAGTTTGCAATTACTATTATTCAGTTGTGTAATACTTTTACTCAAAATTTGCATGCCAATTTTGGCTAAATATAGAACTTTACGATTATTATTAACAACCCATGTAGGTATACCATATTTTACGCAAATAAAGTTATTCTATTCTATTCTATTCTAAAGTCGTGAAATTTATTGACGGAGCCACTGCCGCTTACGTCATAGAGTATGTTAGCCACATTGGTTATAGTAATATGGAACGCCGTAATAGTTCCTCAAGATTTCAAGAATAAATTTCACGACTTTATTGACAAAGTATAAGATACTAAACATTTTTGAGCTATCGATACTATTTTTATGTCGTCATCTATCGATACTTCGATAGACTCGACTCTGACAACACTAACTGTCACTGTCAAACCAGTTGTCAAAAGAGCCACAACATCGATCTTTTTTGGTGACCCAAAATATTACGAAAAAATGTTATTTATCACCGTTTGAAAGTGGTTAAATTGCAAAAATAGATTCAAAATGTCAGCCATGTGTCTTGTTATCAAGAAAGAGCCGGTAGAAGCGGACAGTACATCAAAAGACGAGTGTGAAATAGCCCGAAACAATAGCGTGACAAATCTGCCTGAATTCGTAAATATTAAAATGGAAATGAATGTTGAAACGCCTAGTGTAAGGTAATAAACTATAATCTTACTTATTCTTATAGAAATAGTTCCCAAATACCAATAAAACTTATACTTTTTTATCTTATAGGTTGACTACTGTACCTCCTATAGCTGGAGGCACGAAAGTATAGCGATGACCGTTATTTTGCGCACTTGTAAAAAAGAAGACTCTCTATCAAAATTGGTTTCTGCGCATTCAAGGTCATAACTACACTTTCTTGCCTCGGACTGTACCGTTACTTACCTACCTAAATTTATTCTTGAGGAACTGTTACAGAGTTCCATAGTATTATAACCAATGGGGCTACCATATTCTATGACGTAAGCTGCAGTGGCGCCATCTATTAATTTCATGACGTTCTTGATGCATTATATCGGTCTTAGTTGCACAATTCAATTCAATTTATTCACAGTGCTGTGTTGTACCTTATCAGCGATGGCTGCTTAGAAGTCCCGGGTTCGATTCCTGGGTCGGGCCTAAGTTTCGCAGCTGCCCCCCCTGGATCATGTTGATGCCCCTAGTAATTTTACTTATCGAAAACTCTTATAATATAGAAATGAAAAAAAAACCATTTGGGGGGGAAAGGGGACATAGGTCGGCAGCGCACTTCTAATATACTGGTGTTGGAGGTGTCTGTCACTCACCATTAGGTGTTCCGTCTGCTCGTCTGCCACCTATCACAAAAAAGGTGAAATAAAGAATTTATATCAAGACATACTTTATATTTTAATTTAAGTTTTTTTATTCTTTAAGCACCTCTCTTTTAAAAATCTGATTTGCCCCTCTCTGCCCCAGAACCTGGGTCCGCCCATGGATTACACGTTACGATGAAGGAAGAATTTGTATGAAGACTTATTAACAAGAAACATTTACTAATTTCAGCATTAAGACAGAACCGGACATCGTAACCAGCTCATCTCCACCAGAGTATTCCGGACCACAAGACTTAACTTGTACACAAGTTTCCTAAACGATCATCACTCATGGAAACATTCAAATGATCTCCTTGAAGTTAGTTCGTGGCAACCAACCACGTTGAGAGAAGAAAGGAACTTGTGGGATCAACGGGTGAAACGAGAAGGGAATATTGATGTCGAATCCGAGCCTGATTGAAGTTTCAATATAATGTGGTGAGTTAGGTGTATATAAATGTAAATATTTTTTTTTTATTGAGAGGTGGCAGACGAGCAGACGGATCACCTGATGGTAAGCGATTGCCGCCGCCCATAGTCACTTGCAATGCAACACCTCCTTTCGCCGCACCATTATCCTCTCTGTATGATCTCAGCCCATTCATTCCGAAGCGTAGCTGTCTCACATACAAAATGTTATTGTGAATGGAATATTTTGTTTGCGTGAAAAATGGTATTTAATTTTACATAATTGATGCACAAGAAATATCAAATTCACATAATTAACAACTAAATTATCAAATATTTTACTATGTAATTATAATATTTATTCTTTCTTTTTTCAGAATAATAAAGCACACTCTGGCAACATTAAAAAACTTAATGCGACACCTAATAATAATAAAGGTAAATCTACTAAATAATAATTTATAGCATTTTTTCCAATTTGTTCGTAAGTAAATAATGCACATAAGAATTTCATCAAAAAGTTTATGGGGCTGAAATGTTCCCCATGAAAAGGGAACATCTTCCGCCATGTCGGGTGGCTCGGGGACATGAGTCGTGTACCATCTTGGTTTGTCGTATATATTCCAAGTAGACATGCGAACTTTGCTTTCGCGCATCACATGAAAATTTGAATCTTGTATGGAACAGTCAAATTAGCGCCATCTGCTGTCGGTTGGATGGTACTGTAGTGGCGAACTTCTTTCTACTGGCGATGGTAGGTGTCGCCATAAGTTAAAGTGGGACTCAAACCCACAACCTTCCACAAACCTAAACCCTTTGATGAAATTTAAGTGCATTATTTATTTATTCAAATATATCTTTTTCCAGACACTGAGCCCATTTGGACTTCCACAGCAGACGGCAAATTACTTGTGCACAAGATGCGATAAAAGTTACAGCAATAAGGCCAATTTCCATCGCCATTACCTCATCCACACTATAAACACAGTACCCTGCAGCTACTGCCCAAAAACCTTCAAATCTACTGCCCAATTAGAGAGACACACAAAAACACATACTGCAGCCTTCGACTGCGATGAATGTGGTAAGTCTTTTAAGTCCTCATCAAATTTACACCAACACAAGAGAAGCCATATGACAAATAAACCTTTCAAATGCCCATTGTGTAGCAAAACGTTCTCCGTCCGAGCAAATTTGAATAAACATGTGGGCAAAAGCCGATGCAAAGTCGACAAGGGCCCTTTGATATGTAACGTTTGTCATAAGGAGTTCAAAACGACATTTTTATTGAAAAGTCATCTACGTAGACATAATAATGAAAAGCCCTACAGCTGTGATGTCTGTGAAATGGATTTCAATATAAAAGTACCATAATTAGACATATACAGATTCATAATGGGGATAAACCATTTTCATGTGAAGTTTGTCATAAAACTTTTACACATTTGAGTCTTTTGAAACCACATATGCGAATTCATACTGGTGAAAAGCCGTTTAAGTGTCCAAATTGTCCTAAAGTGTTTGCTCACAAACACAACATGGAGAGGCATACATTAAGACATGCTAAAGAAAAGAAAACAGTATGTGAAATTTGTAATAAGAAATTCCCCAAAGAGAGTAGATTAATATATCACATGAGAACACATGTCAACACAAAACACTTTAAGTGTTTCATATGTCCTAAGAGTTTTTCTCATAGACAGAATATTTTAAGGCACTATACTAGAAAACATCCGGGTGCTACGTATAAAGGTACAGATACAGATGCAAAGATAGCAACTATGATATGGGAAGATGTTAAGAATAAAAAGATACTTTTAGATCAAGTTGCGAAAGATGGGAATGAAGCGGATGTAAATACAAAAATATTAAGGATGCAGATGCTAAAACGTATGAAAGAAGACAGCATACTGCTCTAAGCCCAGATAACCTGGTAACTGGGCCGAGAAATGGCGATGTAGCAGATAAAAAAGAAATAGTACACGAATCCGAAGAAATATTGCCAGATCTTGATAGACCTGCGGTAAAAGAATCGGCTATACCTAAAAAGAAGAATTTGACGAATATAGTAGCAGCTTTAACAAAGAAAGTTGAAGATGTTAAAAATCTAAATGGATCAAATAATTTGGTTTTAATAAAAAATGAAATAGGTGACGAGTCAGATGATGAAGTATTAGCTAAAAAAATTAAATCAGAAAGAAGTAATGAAAATGTAACATATACTAATGGGAAAGTCGACGTTAATAATGAAATCTCTGTAAGTAATGAAAAATTAACACATATGAATCAAATTAAAAAGGAAGTATTGTCAGATGCAGAAGAAATTGTTCCAGATAGGAATAAAAAAATGTTGCAATGTAGTAAATATAAAAAAGGAGAAAGAAACTCTAAAATTAATGAATTTATACTTAATAATATTATGAAAATGTATGCGAAATATAAAATCATAAAGTATATTATAACATAAATAGTGAAAGCGGGATTCTTCACTATGCAATTCTTAAATAAAATAACATATAAAATAATATTATACATAATTAATGTTAATAATAACGGGAATTAACGCGTATTTTTTTAACGTAATAACGTCGCGTTAATTGCCGTTATTGTTATTATCAATTAATGTTTACTTACTATGCAACGCGAAAACCTAAACTATAATACATAATGTATATTCTGTACAGAACATTTTGTGCCATAATTAAAAAATAATCTAGGCTTATGTACGCTGAAGCGAATCTATGCTAACACATTTCTAACATGCGTGTGGTGACCATAAGAAATTTAATAATAAATTACCCAACATTTATACCTCGAAATTGACGCCAGAATCTTAAAATTATTATCGATTATTTGGAAAACTTTTTCCATAAATAATTATAACTTTTAACTATATTTTAAATTTCTGATGTCTATTTCTAGGGAATAATATTTGAGGACTGCCATGAAAGTTAGATATCGAAAAACGAACGTATAAGATGTATGTTTATTATACTTGTCGTTTTTATCTAGTATTAAGTGTTAATGTTAAAATTTCGTTATCTATTTATGTTAAAATAAAAAAGTTTGTTATTCTGCATCTTATGCAATAAGATTTTTATAAATTATGTCTTTCTAAAAGAAAATTATAAGCTAACTGTCGATTTTCCGTTCGGATTGATTGCCAAAGCAAAATATCGATCTATAAAAGAATCTATTTTACAGCAATAGACAGCGTCTCCTCGGGGACAGTGCGACATTTTCTATGCTGTTATATAGTAGCATTAATAGAATATGATTAACGAAAATAATCGTATTTTTTGCAATTTTCAAAGAAACCGCTGTCAGCTAAAGTTTTTGAGATTTTTGGGTGAAAATTGGTCAATTATAAAATAGAGTTATTTTATTTACTTACAGATAATAAAAATTTGTACACTGTCTCCAAGGTAACTCGATATATTTTATTTGTGGCAATACTTACATTCTCTTTCTCCAGGTGATTCCGTGATTCTGATGCATTTATTTACTTATTAAATTGCACCATGCATTTATATTTTATTTAAAAAGAGTATCGAAATATCATTTGTTTATGTTTTAAAAGGGTAGGTTAGAAAATTTATATTCAGTGTAATACAATTTTAAACTTGTTCCTAGCTTAGCTTCTGTGTAATATTGGTAAGCTATGAATTGTGCAAATAAATATTATTATTATTGAAATTATACGTGTTTTCTGGTTTCAGCTTTAAGTCCCTTTTTGACCAGTTACCCATATTGTACAGTCAGCCACACATCAGGTTACCACAAACTGTCGAAATTCCTCAATTGATATTCAACCTAATGGGTTTGGTTGTAAGATGAGAGTAGATTGAAGAAATTTGTCAGTTTTGTATACGATGTGTGGCTGTACGTACAGTCAACAGCAAAAGTAGATGATCAAAATAAAAAAACTATAAGTACTCACTATTGAGCGGAGTTCGCGTCAGAACTGTAGGGTAACTCTGTATAGCCTCAAATTCGGCAATATACTTAGTTTATTTTGTTTTTTTTTTCAGTACTGCTTTCGATTTTTTTAATTTATAAAATTAAAAAAAATCTACTCGATTTGATCTTGATTTTTGAATTTCACTTGTTTTTTTGTCACCTGGCGGTAAGTGAACACCGCCGCCCATGGACATCGGCTACACCAGAAGGAGTGCCGGCCTCACAATAAACTTATTTTAAAACTTAAATTGATTTTAATAATAAATGACGTGAAAGGGTAAAATAAATAAAACTTCAAAAAATATGAAAATGACACGAATTTTTAATCAGTAAATATAAAATACATAGTTACATTGATTTAAGTACCACAAGCTTTTATGAACACACAGACATAAGATATATTGTGACGAAACATATAATTTGTGGAACAATTACAAATTCTACAAAACATATTTCAATAAATAAATGCATTTTTAAGCAGTAGATATTCTATAATTTTTATATTGATCCAAACAATATTCTATTTTTTTGTTAAAGAATACCAATTTTCAATAACCCTGTTTTTTATAAGGCTTTTTTGATACTTTAAATATTTTAAAAAAGCATTTAATACTATTCCGAAAGTATGGAAATTTTAAATATTTTAAATATTGGATTACCTATGTAAATAAAAATAGCTGCATAATTATTTAAGTAGCTGATGGTTATACAATAATAGTTTCATAAATTTTGCGTTACACAATACCTTCTTTTAAATATTTTATTTCACT
Organism: Cnaphalocrocis medinalis; assembly: GCA_014851415.1. Lineage (NCBI taxonomy): Eukaryota > Metazoa > Arthropoda > Insecta > Lepidoptera > Crambidae > Cnaphalocrocis > Cnaphalocrocis medinalis. The sequence continues at coordinate 54,335 of JABMDO010001265.1, forward strand.
TTTAAGTAGGTTTTCTTATCAGATAAAATTGTCTGGATATTTTTGTCGAAGTCTCTCATTAGATAAAGTGGCAGTTACTTTAAGAGTAATATAAATTGTAAATAATAATATATTCAAGAAATGCATGGAAAGAGTACATAGTTATCACCTAGAAGTATATAAAACGTTTTTATATTTATTCTTAAGTCAAATGCAATATTCATGTGCGTATCAATTAAGCACCAAAGATGAAATACAGAAAGTTTCCTATAACTTAGATATATTTTGTAAAAATAAGTTACATTAAAAACCCAAGCTTCTTATCGTTACAAGCTTTTTAAGGCGACTGTAGTGTATAGTAAAAAAAAGTAAAGTATCAGCCTATATACTGTCCCATTGCAGGGCAAAAGCCTCCATCATAGAAATGACATCAGACTAATAGGTGATTGTTTAAAGATCCTACTGATAAACTTCTGCAATATAGCTAGGGTTTTTAATATTCTTGCCAGCCTACTAAACTTATTCTTTATCATAGTATACACATTTCGCTGAAAACAATAGCATGAGATTGTTATCTACATTAAATGAAAAAAAATGTAGTAATAATAACTATTATACTTAAATGTAATATAAACTTGTCAAAATTATACTTGGACGGATGATGCACCTTTGAACTATAAAATATAACTTAAATACAATATACAGGGTGCCCCGTCAATTTATTTAAAAACAGTAAGTCAAATTGATCTAGATTTCTGATTAGACATCTTAAATTAACAAATTTTTTTTGTTCATTATGTTAATCAAGTATAATATCAAAACTGGCTTCAGAATTAAAATATTTGCATTGAATTGAAATATAAAAAATGACTACGTCACTTCTTAAAGTTTTTTTAAGTAATTTTTGTTACAGAACACCCCATTTATCTCACTATAAACTCATTTGTACCTAAAAATGGATTGAATATCAAACATAGACCTCTATTTAATTAATAAAATATAGAAGCCTCATTCACCCTGATTATCACTTAAATCTATATTCATATACAAAAAGCGAGAGAATACGAAAATACAATATTCAACAAAAATATTTTAGTATCTTTATTTTACCACAAATAGTGCATGTAAACTTAAATGAATAAATAAATATCCACAAAAATATATGTTTATTAATTTTAATATTAAATGTAAATTTTTTCGCAATTAACTGATGAATAAATAAATAAATATGTCTCTATGTAAGCATTTTAAAAATATTTTATAACAAAATGATTAAATAATGGATCTACAGATCATATTATTTGAATCAAGTTTTGCTGAGTTTTTAAATACATAATGATGATCTATAAAATAATTTAAGGAAACTTTTTTATCCCGTGTATCCAACAGATACTAAATAGTTTTGTTGACAATTGTATAAATAGAAAAATCTATCTTACATTTAGAGCTATAATATCAATTCAAAGCACACAATATTTTTCGTTAATTACATAATTAGGAATAAATGAGATTTTTACCTGCCTAAAGAATATATTTGTCTGAAAAAAAAATCAATTGTATTATTCTTTTTCGTCATTAATTTGATAAAAATATCAAATACACGATCGTTTAACAATTGAATTAGATATTATATTTTTTGAATGCTTTAATTATTATTTTTTACTTTTAAAGACAAATATTTCCTTCAATTAAATGTCAAATTAAAATAATACCTTAATAATATCTAAGCGATAGAAGCTAATCTTACTATTTTATAAATATATCTCTTTCGGTGGATAACCAATTTGATTTGTGATGACATATTTAAGTTTAAATTAATAAAAAAATGGTAAATTTATTTTGTTTTAGAGGTATCTCATACATATTTATAAATATGCATTAAATTTGCAATAGTTCTTTTTTACCCATTAAACGGGTAAAAATTGTTGTAAAAGCCCCAAATCCGGATTAAATAGCCCCGGATTCAATATATGAAGTACCCCTAAAATCTTTAATACTAATTAAAATAATATCGTTTTGAATAACTTAAATATCGCTCGAAAATTGTGAGCAACGAAATGGCCTATGCAGGTACCGTTCATACAATACATGCGTTTATCATTTGCAAATCATGTGAAGAACATAAGGAAAAAATTTCTTCTGATATATAAGTATATCTGACATCTGCACTGTTTATGAAGAGGTAAATTCTATAGACAGCGACAAATATTATAATATAATAATAATTATTATTATAATATGTATTAATTTTTAAATTACTATACAGGGTGTATCTGTAAACATTTACATCCCTTTAACCACGTGTTCTATCAACCATTTTGAACAACATTTGTTCAACAACTTTTCTAAATTCTTCGAAAAAATTTTCGACTCCCCATACAAAATGACCAAGTCACGTGACCTGACTTTGTATGGAAAGATGAATTTTTTTATGCGAATTTTCAAAAGTCATAGAACGTTGTTCAGAATGGTTGGTAGAACACGTGGTTAAAGGGATGTACATGTTCACAGATACATCCTGTAGATTATTGTTGAGAATTCAAAATATTTTTTTTTAAACAGTTTTGTAAACAGCAAAGTTTTTTAAACAGTTTCAGTATGAAATTGTGTATCAAGAGTGTAATATTGATAGGTATAAATGAAAATATAGTCTTTCCAAGATTTGCAAATGAACTTTTCACCTCATAGTAATTATTCCTTGGTTTCTTTAGGCTGGTCGGTGTAGACGATTTCAGCGTATTCCGTGGAGGGGGGCGGAGGCTTCTCAGCTGTCTGCTCGCCGAGCTGCAGCTCTGCATAGACTACACCTTTCTTTTCTTCCGAGAGAGGCTGAAAGGCCAAAATGATAAGTATCAGCCTATATACTGTCCCACTGCAGGGCAAAGGCCTCCACCATAGAAATCATGTTATCACTACCATGATGGGATTAGGCTTAATCACTACACTTGCCTAATGCGGATTGGTGATCACAAATCCGAGCTATGTTCGAAAAATTCGTAACATACTTTTGCTCGACCCGGGAATCGAACCCGGGACCCCGAGATCACGGCTCGGTACTTTAACGACTAAACCAAACGGGACGTCGTTTCTATTATAAAAAACCTTTAAAATCAGGTTGGTCGCGGAGCTTTACAAAAACCGGAAACATTTAACGTTGGGGGGTAAAATAAAAACCTAGCAATATAATAAAATAGCCACGCTTCGGCATGAATAACTGTGGGAGAGCCACGCTTGGCATGAATGGGCCGGCTCGACCGGAGTGATACCACTTCCTCACAGAAAACCGGCGTGAAGCAGCCCCTGTGCTGTGTTTCGCCGAGTGAGTGAGGTTACCGGAGGCCCACCCGGGGGGGAAGGGGATTAAAGGTTGGCAGCGCACTTGTAACTCCACTGGTGTTGCAAGTGTCCATGAGCGGCGGCAATTCGCTATTTGACAGTTGCAGAAATAAAATAATTATATCATTGAACTACCCACACATTAAACACAAACTTTTATTATAAAACTATGTACATAAACGAAACATTTGATATAGCTACCAAACAAAATTTGCTAGCCGCGCATACAAGATACCAGCGTGTGACGTCACATGTTGGTAGCCATTTGTATAGAGCGTTTTTGGGCCCGCGTAAAATATGTGCTCTTAAAGTTGTGATATCTCAGGTAATTCAAATCAGAATCAAATAATTCTTTCAACAATGTTTCTTTAATAGAGGGGTCTTTTGATTAAACACATAAAAAAAAATAGTCAAGTACCCTATTGTCAATATACAAAACGTCAAGGTCAACGTCAAAAGTGGAGAAAAATCGCTCAAATATTGAGTTGTGACGTCTTATCATGGAGATGTCACGTGACAGTGTTTTAGCGCGAATTTCAAACCAAAAGATAAAAAAATCATGTTTTCTTATCAAATAAATATTTTTTGAAAAAAATATAATTGTAGGGGGGTTTAAAATAAGTCTATAGATATTATAAAATATATTTCAGAAATCTGTCAAGTAGCGAATTGCTTACCATCAGGTGATCCGCCTGCTCGTCTGCTACCTATCACATAAAAAAAAAAATACCTTCTGCTCAGCCGGAGCGGGCTGCGGAGCCTCCGTGGCCTGCACCTTGTCCTTCGCCCTCGGCAGCACGCCGCGCACGCGCGCGCTCAGCGCCGCCAGCCGGGAGCGCTCGCGGCCTCCCACCGCGCTCTCTGTGTCGCTACTGACCATAACCAGGCAAATTAGGAGATAATCAATCCTAACTAGTATTATAAATAAAAAAAATAATATATAATAATATATAATATAATATAATATAATAATAATATAATATGAGTCCAGTATAATTACCAATATATTTATCATAATATATTTGAGAGATCAATACTTTGACAACTACATATGATATAATAATATATAATATTTTCACTACATCACATACATTGGCCTGACTCTGAGATAGGTAGCTCAAGCACCTGTATTACAGATATCATAACCAACAGTGGAATTAAAAATATATACGTATAATACTTTTCTTTTGTAAATACATACTTATAATACATAGAAAACACCCAGACCAATACAAACAGACATGTTCATGCACACAAATGTTTGTACTGTGCGGGGATTGGCCCAGACGCAGCATTCACTACCACTGAACCAAACGGGTCGTCAAAAATATGGAATAGAAAATAAAAATGGAAAAAAATCATGTTACAATCAATATGTAACTTATAATCTACTTATACTAAGGAAGCTATTTTTATTTGGGTGCCTGAACTAGGAAAATCCTGTATCTCAAATGCGAAAGTAAGTCTGTCTGTCTGTTACTCTTTCACACCAAAACTACTGAACGGATTTGAATGAAATTTGGTATACAGATGGTCTAGACCCTGAGAAAGAACAAAGGCTACTTTTTATTGCGAAAAGGGGGTTGTAAGGGGTTAAAAGGGGGGGGGGGGGTGAATTCCAAAATGTACAGGCAGGCGTACGCAGGCACGCATCAGGTTACCACAACCCGTCTAATTTCCTCAATTGATATTCAACCTAATGTGTATGACAGTAAGATGAGAGTTGGTTGAAGAAATTTGTCAGTTTTGCATACTTTGATGAGACACACATCTGCTGTGTACGTACATAGTAAATGCACAGATGAATTTTAAAAATATTTAGACAATTTTGGACCCTGTTGGACACAGCAATTTAGATGAGGAGGATGACTAGTGACTACTTTCAAGTCAAATTATTGGTGAAGCACCCACAATATTAAATAAATGAAAATGAAAGTAAATAATACAAACAGTTTGGGGGAAAGAATTGAAAGTAAGACTTCAGCGCAACATAAAAATATAACTAGATTAGCTACTTAAAGACGAAAGCCCACAAAATGAAACCCTGAAAGCCACCCAAAAATAATGATTTTTATCGTGATATGAATGAAGTGATTTTTAAAAATCTCAAAATTATATTAATGCAAATGTTCTAATTCCAGGTTGACATTACATTTTATCGTGTAACATGTTAACATACACAGGTATAAAAAGGTGTAGGTATTTTTTTATGTGATAGGTGGCAGACAACCTACCAGGCACCACCACCACCTGGCCACGAAGGCAGGAAGGGAGGTACACCTACAATAATATTGCTCTCTGTGATCTACGTCAAACGTGCTTGTGGAAACCTATTCTCTAATGGAGTGCTCTTCTAACTGAGCTACCGAGGAGAGTTAGTGATTCGATGAAGTGTAAGCGCCATGATATATATTTGCCAATGTTAGTTTTATCAGTATCCGCTTTATTCCCATCTTGATGTTGCTTACTATCAACATAAAATATATAAACACAGAACGTTCAACTTAATTTTAAATTGAAAGAAAAATTGTATTTTACAGAACACTTTAAAAATTTCGAATTTCTGCGGGCTACCTAATCCGATCACTGATGATGACCTTTAAATTGCGTTGCATTATAACTATTACTATTATAGACATTAATAAACGCGAAGTTAATTTTTAAGCACATAATTATGTACTTACTGCTTGAAGTGGTTACAAGCGGTCTAGTTCACTTGTGGTTTAATCTAGACACGCGGGAGCGTGTCCAGCCAAGGTAAAAAAAAAATGGCGACATTAGAGTTACCCCACACTAGCGTCTTTTGAGCGTTGGCATCTTGCCAGCGTTATCGGGTACCGCGACGCAACGCCCAAAAACGCTCAGTGTGGTGAGGTTGCCGGACAAGACGTCGACGCTCAAAAGACGCCAGTGTGCGGTAACACTTAGTGTTTAAAAACTAACGTCACATGAATTCCCGTCTATAATAATAATCCATACTAATATTATAAATGCGAAAGTAACTCTGTCTGTCTGTCTGTTACTCTTTCACGCCAAAACTACTCAACGGATTTAAATGAAATTTGGTATACAGATAATCTAGACCCTGAGACATAGGACATAGGCTACTTTTTATTGCGAAAAGGGGGTTGTAAGGGGTTGAAAGGGGGGTAAAAAGTTACTTTTCCACGCGGACGAAGTCGCGGGCGGCCGCTAGTAGATATATAATAGAATAATAAATCATCTTCTGTGTATGTGAATTGTGAATACCAGCGTCGTGGCGTGTCAGGAAAGACACGGTGCGACTTTTGCTGCGCGGGCGCCTATTTGGCACAATGTCTGTTCCCTTTTTCTTTTTTTTTCTCTTGTTCCCTAGGTCATTAAGTTTGCTGTTGTCTTGTTTTGTTTTTTTTTTTAATTGTTGTTTCTTTGTATGTGCCAAATAAATGTTTTATTCATTTATTTTATTTATTTAAAAACTTTATTGCACAAAACTTCGTACAATAGGCGAACTTAATGCCAAGAGGCATTCTCTACCAGTCAACCTTTGTTTTTGTTTTTTTTTATTCCTTCATTCTGTGTCTATTTATTTTGTGGTATCCACTAAGTTAGGTTTCGAAGCCAAGCCACATGCCGCTATTAACAGTTCAGACGTACGTCGGAGAAAGCGCCAACCCCGACTCTAAAAGCACATCCCCTGCTGGCGTCCTTACAACAAACAAGCATATATACATAAGCTTAAGGTCCTTTTTTCAATACCTGCAACATTAGGTTATACATGGATAAAAGTTGAGTCCAGTATTTTAAGTTTAATGTTTTTTACTTCCAAAAGCCGGATATCTATGTTATTCACTAGTAGCCCGTCTTCACTTCGTTTCGGGACTTAGTTACGAACTTAGTTTTTCTATTAGTTCCAATCTTTGCCAATAGATGGCGCTGGGAGTCGATTAAATCGCACAAGTGTGTAGTCTTTTCGGATTACATACTGAATGTATCTGTGAACATTTATGTCCCTTTAACCACAGAACAAACGTTCAGAATGGTTGGTAGCAGACATTCGTTAAAGGGATGTAAATATTCACAGATATACCCTGTAGTACGTCGTAAGACCCAAAAGCCTTTTAAGAGGCATAAAACAATTGATTTTCTATTATGTCTGCTGTCTGAGCCTTACGGCCATAAGTAGGTATAGACTTATACAATTCTCGATCATAGAATCACAAATTTTCCGATCTTTCGAAAGCTAAAATACTGGACTATTAGTAGATTATTAATTTATACAGACATACACGTTAAATACGTGTTTTATAATTGTTAAAATAAAAATATTCCCAAAATTAGTAACAAACAAATATAAAAAAAAAACATCTAGCAACATTAAAAAGGAATCGACCAGAAATACATATTTTGTATAATTTACTTTTTCATTATATTAATCTTCTTCATATAAAAACATTAATTTCAAGGTAAAATATTTTAAATAAAAAAATATTTACCACGTAAGGTAAATTGTAGATGAAGAAGATTTAAAAAAGTTTTGAGTTCATAATAATTTCTGGTCATGCCAAAAATGGAAATATTCAAGAAAATTAAAGGAAAACAAATTATTAAGATAAAAATTATACGTACGATTCTCCAGAACTTTTTGCGTGGTCACGCCCCCTATGGCCACCTAAAAAAAGGGTTTAGTCAATTTATAAATTAACTATTTAAAAATAATCATAAAAATATATTTTAAATCACTTAATAAAACTGTATTTTTGATATTATTTCTAATTTTTTTTGATCGAACGAACTTACTTTGACGGAAGTTTCTATCCTGTAGAGATACTGACTCATATATGGCGATTTTTCTATCATCGGCCAAATTTTAACATGGTAGTCTTATAGAAAAGTTGGACATGAGTTTAATGAAACAGCAAATTTTGTTTGCGATCGGGTCCTATAGGAAAACTTTTTCGTAATTATTATTAGTAGAACACAGTGTTAAAATTTAGCACATGATAAAGCTAATTAAATTTTTTGCTTATTTGTGTTAGAAATAACGGATAAAGGAAATATCATTCGAGATAAAAACTATAGTCAATAATAATAATCCTAAGTAATTTATGAATGCGAAAGTAACTCTGTCTGTCTGTCTGTCTGTTACTCTTTCACGCCAAAACTACTGAACGGATTTAAATGAAATTTGGTATACATCTGTATACCAACTAGGCTACTTTTTATTGCGAAAAGGGGGTTGTAAGGGGTTAAAAGGAGGGTAAAAAGTTACTTTTCCACGCGGACGAAGTCGCGGGCGGCCGCTAGTAATTATTATAAGAATTACTGAAACAATATATTTTTATGATATTCATACTTTATCAAGAGAATTATTGGAATTTTCCTAGGCATTTTCATTCGCGGAGTAATGATGTGATAAAAATGAAACAAACGAAGTATTATTTAATAAATACTTTATATTCAATTATATCAATTTAACGTACTGATTTATAAACATCGAAGTTATATTTGATTATCAGACCTTCTAGCTAAAAGATTAAATTGGTATCAAAATCTTTAGAACAACATTCATACAACATGCCGTTTGAGAAACTAGTACAATATACAACGTTATTTATACGAATATATTATATTAGAATACGCCAACACAGATCGAATAGTTTTGAACCAATGCATTCCCTGTACTATGGGTAGATGATGAAGCTGGGGTGACTGCCAGCCAACCAGACTCGAGACAAAATTAGAATAATTCATTTTCTAAATTTACCCATCCAAGAATCTAACTTGGAGCCTAATGCGCTTTTCATATCAAATACTTTACTAGTAAGAGATCATCCTTTTTGCAACTTTTGTGTGAAACGTGTTGCATACAATTTTATAGCGTCAATATTCAAAAAAATTTCAAAACTTTATGGACTTTCTTCAAATCCATGGTGGAAAAATTATGTTAGTATTATTACAATATTACTTTTTTCTAGTTAACACAACGACATGTTGTATTTGAGTACAAAATTGGTAGAAGTAGTAAAAATTTTCGTAAGCTTAAAATTAAAAATAAATTTTGAGCGAAAATTTTAGAAGCCTATCTTTTTGGCAAAGTGCAAAATGGCAGTGTTTTACAAAGTTCATTAATATTTAATTGACATCAAAACAGTAGTAGCTACGCAATTAAATAACTAAAAAATGGTACAAAAATAAACCTTAATATGTACCTAGATTGTTAAAAATACTAAAAAAATCACAATGGTGACTTAAATTGCTAAGCTTAACTTAAAAATGTCATTTAAACTCGTTTTTACAACAGTTGCAAGACTTTAAAATATTTTTTTCTCTGTCAAGGAAATATTTAAGTGAAATTGTAAAATATCTAACTTAAAAATAACTTGAATGTGTCATTACAGGCATTTTATATACAACATATAATAAAAATACTTTATAAAAGATGGTGGTTCGAACACATTACAATTCTAAATTAACAAGCTACTTTAAAATTATAATATACTTAAATGAGTTATCAAGACATGGTACGCAGAAGATAAAATATTTATAAAAATATTTTTCTTATGACAACACATTATAACTTTAATTACATGAAACAAATCTTAGTGCTTATAAATAAGTCGCAAGTCTTATTTTGTGATAATATTTTTCATTAAGAAAAAATATTGTTAATGCAAAAAAAGTCTTCAAAAGTTTAAACTTGCGCAATATAGTTATTTTAAAGTCAGTTTCATCTATCGAAAAAGTATTTATATATTTTTCACTATTTATACAAAAGCTGTTATTTATATAATCATGCAAGAAGACGGCTTACCACTGGTATTGTATGTAGAAGATTACATTAGAAATTGGCATTTTTTATGTCAACCAAAATACATTGATACTTTTTCAACAAATCTTAAATTTCTTATTTCCTAATTATTTCGAACGACGGTCTTATGTATTGTAACGTTGGGATTCGTTGTTATACAGAATATTACATTAAAAACGTTTCTATAATATGAGATTCTTATATAATTTGCCTACAATTAGTTTAAAAATTATTAAAACTATTTGCGGAAGAAGAAAAAACAATACATATTGTTTTAAACATAGATACTTTAATTCTAAAACATGAAACTTATCAATAGATTTACGTAATGTTTTCGTCATTATTTTTATAATCCAATTTTTTTGCCATTAATACCCTTATAATGATTTTTCCTTTTATATCCACACATTTTGTAGCTAATTAAAATATTATTTTTACCATTACGTAATATTGATGCTCAGATTTATTCAAGTGATTGATATATTTCATGTTTTAAAGCAAAGAAAACCACTCTTAAATGTAAAATTCCATCAAAACATTTTTAACTTTACCTCTTTAGCACAAAGTTCAAAAAAGTTTTTCGGAATTGGTCATTTATGGTTAACTTTGTATGTTAACTTACGAAAGTTTATATAGTAAAGTTTTTCCTTCAATCGCTAAGTAAAGATTCAAAAATGGTGGACAGTAGAAGAAAAAGGTATTTCACTCTTATTAAAAAAGAAATGTTAATTTCTATTTGTAAATAAATGTAGATTTTAAGATTTTGCACATTTAATGATAAAAGTCTGTGTATACTACAACATAATAATGTCGTAGCCTTATAGGGGCTTACAATTGATAAAACTTGTTGCCCTTCATGTAGATTAGGCCTGTTCGATGTTTTTTAATATTTTTTTGTGTAAAAGGTCTTAATTGATAAAAAACTTGAACAATTTTTCCTCTTTAGCGTGCAAATGTGCAAAATCTTTTCTAAATACAACTTCAATAAACTTTTGAATCGAATATTCAGAATTTGTAGTTGCATACACTATTATAATAATAATGTAACAATATTCCACGAAAAACAATCTGGCACTAAATGAAACTATGTATAAAGAAAACTTGGTATGTTTTAGATTTAAGAGCTGCCATTCGAAGGGAGGGATAATTGTAACGCTTTATATTTTATTTCAAAATCTTTATCAAAGTCCATAATATCAATACAAGAGTATATGGAAAACATTAAAATGTGTGACTCAATTTTTTTTGCATATTAATCCAATATTTTTAGAAAAAACTCAAACATGAAAAAGTGAAAAGCCAGTCAGACATTTGGCAGGAATCTCACCTAAGGTAAATAGAGATGATGCAACTAAGGATCACGCTGGTGAACCCTTTATTTTAAAATATGGATTCCAATATCTTTTTGTCCTTAAAAAATCCCATTCGAATGACAGCACAACTTACATAAATTTAAACAGCTGTGTCAGGCTTTTTCTCCGGATGCTTCGTGTCCCCGTTGCTGATGTACTCCCCATGGTCATGGGTGGGGTTCTCCGAGCCCTTGACGTCATCATGGGAGGGGAGGGGGGCCTCGGAGTCTGCCCCATCAGGTATGTCGGTCCGATGGGATCGCCCTGAACAACACGTTAAGCGATCAAGAAAATACTTCTATCCTAGTGGCTTACAATGAAACGTTTCCGTTACGAATGAAAATATGCCTGTCACAGTCAAACAGCGTGTGAATGGGACAGGAATAACGATTCGGGTAATTGCGTTTCAATGTAAGGCCTCTGATCTGGTGACTTTTCAGAATGTGAACTAACCAAATTGTACATTTTTTAGGCCGTGAATTAGTTTGGCCTTACCAAGAAGCAAGTTTTCTAGCACACGACCCCAATAGGGAGTGCTCAGGAGGTCACATTTTATCCATACTAATATTATAAATGCGAAAGTAACTCTGTCTGTCTGTCTGTCTGTCTGTTACTCTTTCACGCCAAAACTACTGAACGGATTTGAATGAAATTTGGTATACAGATGGTCTAGACCCTGAGAAAGGACATAGGCTACTTTTTATTGCTAAAAGGGGGTTGTAAAGGGTTAAAAGGGGGGTAAAAAGTTACTTTTCCACGCGGACGAAGTATTGTTATTTATGTAAAAAATATTATAACGTAAATCCATAAGGAAATTAAGAAGCGGGCATTTTAAAACTTTTGTTTCTTAGAGATTTTATTTTGTACCACCCTTTGAGTTATAGTGGTAATCAAAATAGCTCGTATTTGTATCTCGTAAAGACTCATCCAACAGCCCATAGCGTATTTTTAATTTGCCCAAAAATTGGGCAAGTTTATGGGCTCAGGGCTTCATAAAATTAAAAGAGAATATTTTTTTATTGTAATACTTGGAATGGAACATAATATTGTTCAGAATATTTGGTAGAAGACGTGGTTTAAGAGATGTAAATGTCTAAAATATGCATCCTGTATACGGGTCATGTTAAAAAAAACCTGTTTGCAAATTGAAAATAAATAGCTAAGTTGTACGATTTGGTTAGCTCCATATTTCTGAATCGTTTTTCTAATATTTTGTTAAACCAAAACCTCTTATGTGCAAAAACCTACGCGTGATGTTAATAGTGGTGTTCCTATGAGGAATTTGTGCGGTTTTTAGTGTGTTTTATAAGTGATATAACTATTATTTGTTATTTATAAGAACTATTTCTGCAAATTATTTATTACACTACTACTGTTAATATTTATAGCCTAATTATTATAATTTTAATAGTATTGATACTATCAATGGTTTGTAATAAATGAAAATAATAATTGCTAAAACCAATCATACATTTCTGTAATTATAATTATAATATAGCGTAGGATTATTTAAATTTAAAATGTATTATTTTACGTTCCCTTATTATGTAACTTGTTTCTGGTGAGAAAAAATACAGATAATAATTTGTGTTGAATTATCTATATTTTTTTAGCTTGGCTGTGAATGCGTTTGTTAAAATGATTCTACTTCATCAAAAGTATATTATTGGTTTAAAATATATTGTCATAGGAAAAAATCAGAGATTTAAATCTCTGGAAAAAATACTAAAAACTGCACGTTGTTGTTTATGCCACACATCAAACTCTTTTTCATCAGCTTTGGCAGCAATACTATAGCGGTGTTGTGTGATATTCTGCAAAGCGTGTTTGGCTTGCATATTATTCAAAAAATAATTTAAATTGACTAACATAATTGGGAATACAATTTTGTAGTTCTAACCTTTTGCTAATGATTCTAGTTACTGTTAGTTTTTTTTTCATTGTGCTGGTATTTTAAAGCGCGTAAAACATGAAATGAACCCATGTCTTCAAATGTATTTTTAATTAAACACAATTTGCAAGCTAGTTAAATTGTTTTAAAGGAACATTGGAAGTTCTTCCTTTCCTAAAAAAGTAGGTAACCCAGAAAAAAAATACTGAAAAAGTTTAGTAACTACAAAAAAGTTTCGCAGTATGTTAATACTTCCAATACACATAAAATGCCACCACCCAAATCAACAAGTACAAAATACAGCACCAACACCAAAATTATGCGATAAGAATAAAAATATATTTCTTTTTAAATTACTTTTGGGTATTTTTTAAATTATTTAAAATTAAAATACAGACACCACAGATATTTCTCTTATTATTATTGGAAGACTGCATAATTTAATTATATTAAATCAGCAATTATCAAGAGTTTTAGGAATTTCATGCAAAATAGTTTTAAGTTAATAACGATTCATGCTATCAGTCAAAGGGAAGAAACCAGTTTTAAGGCAATAGTCATGCGCCACAGACAGCTTTTAGTAAAAATATTTTTAGTAAAAAATATCATGCAGAAAAAATAATTTATTTTATAAAAAAATGTTTCTTGATCGCTAAACGAGTTACGGCACAATCACATTGTAATACTAAAATTAAATACATAATCAAACATTTTATATACTACACAAAAATTGCAAGCATGGAACATACACTGCCAAAATACACTTTTAAGGATTTTTTCTATTATTATGCCAAATATAACTACGAATTTTGACGAAAGATATTATCCTGTTGACTGTTAATATATTATGTGAATACATCAGATAATTTCAACAAAGGCTATGTAAAGACATAATAAAATAAATAATTGATGAATAAAAAAACATAAAAATTTTAAATAAGTTTAAAACCTAAATAAAGAATTAATACCTACAAGTAACGTACGAGGCAAGAATAGCTTACAATGAGCGATGTCACTTCGTGTATTAAATATTAGCTATTTCTTTTTAAACTTTCAAGTTATTTTAAAATTATATTTGCAAAAATTAAAGAAATGTCGCTACAAAAATCTATATCAGACGTATTCACATGATATATATTTCGAATTTTTGAAATTAAAACAGTGCGAAGTTTTTGTGAAAAAATAACGCGTGATATCTACTGTTATACTCTATAAACAACTATATTACCTAACGATCACCACGAGTTCCTGTTAGAAATTGCTTACTATTAATAATGATAATAATATATTTGCTTACTATTATTAAACGGCATTTAATAGTGTAATAGTAATTAATAATACCAAACGGAGGGGTTTATTACAGCATGCCTAAATAGGTAAGGGGAAAGCGGTTTGTCAAGCGTGGAGATTTTTTCTTGCAGAAAATGTTGACTTAAATTTAATATGTCGTTAGATTGCATAATTTTTAAGTATTAAAAAAACATAATGCAACTTAATACAACATCAAAATATTTTGTAAGTAAAGAGATAAAAAATTTAATACATGCATTGTATTTTTTTACAATCATAGATGTTATAATTATATGATTTTCTATATCTTGTCCTTTTCAGATATTCGAAATAGGTTCATGTGCTTAAGCTACTTAGGTCAATGTATGAATTTATTTATTTAATAATATTTCAGTTATAAATTATTAAATGAATTTTCGTATAAATAATTAACTACCTATATTAATATAATGATAGATTTTAATTTTGTTCACAATTTTACGACATATTTTTATTTATAATACATTTTCTGCATAAATAAATAAAACCAAGCCTTATTATTTATTTTATTGTTTTTTTGTTGTTTTGTATCCTTGCATAGGTACATATTTATGCAAGTTGCATTATTTTTGTCGTGTGTATAATAAATAAATAAATAAACATGTGTTTTTGATAAGGCTGGTTTACATTTTAGTAACAGTATCTTTTTATTCAAAATGAAATAAAATTATAAGCTTCATTTACTTTAAGGGAAAAGGGAAGAGTCTTAAACCTCATGTCATTATAGATGCTTCCTTGATTTTGCCACGAATCATTGCTAATGATAACACTGATTAACTTTATTAAAGAAACGTGGCTTGAAAAAAAAACTGATTTTACTGTAAAAAGTGATAAAGGAAAAAGGAATGAAGTTTTTCAATTAATCACTATTTTTCTATAATTGTATAACAAATAATTAAATAAAAACGACACTGTTACCAAAATAGAAACGGTTCTAAGAGACCACAGGAAATAGTAAAATTAAGGGATTCGTTCATTCACATAACCATCTTTAACTCATATAAATATGTTAAATTACAAAGAAAATTAAGAAGCAGATTTTTGTATTTAAAACAAATTCGAAGGATTTAAAAACCTATCAAGAAATATCATAAATATATCTCAAGCTTTTTTCTCAGTTTTGGCAGAAATATAATGGACACCAATATCATTGCTACTATTTTAATAGCGAGCGGGAAAATGCTGCCAGAATTATAATAAATAAAAAATAAATTCATACAACATCTCATACTTTGACTTGACTCCATATAAGTAGCTTGAGCACTTTATTTTATAAATTAATTATTAGTTTATAGACAAGATAAAAAAATACAGGCAAATATTTAAAATCGCTATATTCTGAGAAACGTCCGTTTCACATTCGACTTTAGCAAAAATCTGCTTCCCAATATGACTAAAACATAAACTTACCAGCGAAGCACCATCTGTCGGTGGCTTTGGCAAACACCACGAGGAAGACGGCGATGAGAAGCACCAGCACCGCGATCACGATGCCGACGATGGCGCCGGTGTCTAGTTCCACTCCTGAGACGAGGATTTAATGTTAAAAAACTTAAAAAAAAGTAGTCGTAACTTAAAAAAATAAGTAAAAAAATATAAAAAGTTACTGTCAGTGAGATTTTCACATTTCAGTCCAGCAAATACTTAATTATTGGGATCTATAATGCGTCAATCAAGTCATGAAATGAATTAATGACGTCACTGCCACTTATGTCGTAGAGTGTGGTAACCCCATAGGATATAAAACAAGAGAACTATGTTAGTTCCTCTTTTAAATGTTAAATGCGATAATATAACATCTAGCTTTAAAATTAAGTTAATATTATAAGAATTAAATGATTAATTAATTTATATTTCACAATGGTTTTAAGAAAAGTCTTAAAATGTAAAATTTCTTCCTTAATAATAATTAATTGTATTTTAAAAATACATAATAATTACAAATTAATATTAAGCAACTGAGAAGTTTAGAAAATGAGTCATATTTAAAAATTAAGAATTATTATCATTCCAATAAATATTAAAAATTACATGCACAGAAGAAAATACTTAAAAATTAATCGAATCAAAAATGCCAAACAAAATAGATTTTACACATTCTTTTACTTAACTATAACTATAAAAATTTCATTCAAGACTTTTATGCATAATAACTACAACATTCATGCATCACAATTCATATTTTTTAAATGCACAAATATTTGTTGCATTTATAGTAAAATAATTTTACTAGAGCATACTAATAATAATCTTCACAGTTCTGTCAAAATTTTCTAATAAAATTATTAAATGAATTTTCGTATAAATAATTAACTACCTATATTAATATAATGATAGATTTTCATTTTGTTCACAATTTTACGACATATTTTTATTTATAATACATTTTCTGCATAAATAAATAAAACCAAGCCTTATTATTTATTTTATTGTTTTTTTTGTTGTTTTGTATCCTTGCATAGGTACATATTTATGCAAGTTGCATTATTTTTGTCGTGTGTATAATAAATAAATAAATAAACATGTGTTTTTGATAAGGCTGGTTTACATTTTAGTAACAGTATCTTTTTTATTCAAAATGAAATAAAATTATAAGCTTCATTTACTTTAAGGGAAAAGGGAAGAGTCTTAAACTCATGTCATTATAGATGCTTCCTTGATTTTGCCACGAATCATTGCTAATGATAACACTGATTAACTTTATTAAAGAAACGTGGCTTGAAAAAAAAACTGATTTTACTGTAAAAAGTGATAAAGGAAAAAGGAATGAAGTTTTTCAATTAATCACTATTTTTCTATAATTGTATAACAAATAATTAAATAAAAACGACACTGTTACCAAAATAGAAACGGTTCTAAGAGACCACAGGAAATAGTAAAATTAAGGGATTCGTTCATTCACATAACCATCTTTAACTCATATAAAATATTTTAAATTACAAAGAAAATTAAGAAGCAGATTTTTGTCTTTAAAACAAAATCGAAGGATTTAAAAACCTATCAAGAAATATCATAAATATATCTCAAGCTTTTTGTTCAGTTTTGGCAGAAATATAATGGACACCAATATCATTGCTACTATTTTAATAGCGAGCGCGAAAATGCTGCCAGAATTATTATAATTAAATAAATAAATTCATACAACATCTCATACTTTGACTTGACTCCATAATAAGTAGCTTGAGCACTTTATTTTATAAATTAATTATTAGTTTATAGACAAGACAAAAATACAGGCAAATATTTTCAAATCGCTATATTCTGAGAAACGTCCGTTTCACATTCGACTTTAGCAAAAATCTGCTTCCCAATATGACTAAAACATAAACTTACCAGCGAAGCACCATCTGTCGGTGGCTTTGGCAAACACCACGAGGAAGACGGCGATGAGAAGCACCAGCACCGCGATCACGATGCCGACGATGGCGCCGGTGTCTAGTTCTACCCTGAGACGAGGAATTAATGTTAAAAAACTTTAAAAAATGTATCGTAACTTAAAAAAATAAGTAAACAAATATAAAAAGTTATTGTCATTGAGATTATCACATTTCAGTCCAGCAAATACTTTATTATTGGGATCTATGCGTCAATCCAAGTCATTGAAATTAATTAATGACCTCACTGCCACTTATGTCATAGATGTGTGGTAACCCATAGGATATAAAACAAGAGAACTATGTTAATCCTCTTTTAAATGTTAAATGCGATAATATACATCTAGCTTTTAAAAGTAAGTTAATATTATAATTGTAAATTAATATTCATTAAATGAATAATTAATTTATATTTCACAATGTTTTACATGAAGTCTATCCTTTTACCTACATAAAATGTGAAATTGTCTCCTTAATAATAATAATTGTATTTTAAAAATACATAATAATTACAAATTAATATAAGCAACTGAGAAGTTTTAGAAAATGAATCATATTTAAAAATAAGAATTATTATCATTCCAATAAATATTAAAAAATTACATGCACAGAAGAAAATACTTAAAAAATTAATCGAATCAAAAATGCCAAACAAAAATAGATTTTACACATTCTTTTACTTAGCTATAAACTATAAAAATTTCATCATGACTTTTATGCATAATAACTACAAACATTCATGCATCACAATTCATATTTTTAAATGCACAAATATTTGTTGCATTTTATAGTAAAATTATTTTACTATAACATACTACTAATAATCTTCACAGTTCTGTCAAAATTTTCTAATAAGATTATTAAAAAAGATCTTTCATACCAATAATAATTCCTATTTATTTTTATTTAATTATTGGAACTATCAAACTATACAAAACGATGCAATATAAAAACCAAAATTTCATCAAATTTATAATACAAACAGAAAGAATTACATACTCATACAGTGTTTTAATAAAAAATATATTTTGTTTTCTAGGTCATTCAATAACATTATTAAAATATTGCCAATGCATTTTCAAATATAATATGCAACTTAAAAAATGTCTAAGTTACATAGGTTGTATCAGATTTCTTTTTTCACAAAAGTTTCAATTGATTTTTTTACGAAAAAAAGAACATTTTTCATAAAAAATTTAAACTTTTGTCAAAAATCTTGATTGAAATAACAAATATAATAATTTGTTTAAAACTATTCGACTGTTCACCGATACATCCTTTATACTTAAATATGTCAAAAACACTGTATAGTATTAAAATACACATCTAAAATTGAACATCCAATGTACAAAAAAATTACAAAATTCAGGCGAGATTTTTTCATTCAGCATTCGTAGATTTTTTAGAATTTCTTACCATAGAAATCAATAACCAAAAATGAAGATTTGGCTTTTCTCGCTGTAGGAAATATAAACTCTGTAAATATTTTTGGGGATTTTATTTAGTTTTTCATAAATGTTAGTCGAAATATTAACAGTAAAAAATAGTCATGTTTTTTTTTCTATAATTAACAAGAAAGGTTTTCGATAGAGCAGTCGCCAGGTAGTGAAAGGTCATGCGTTTTGATGTAGCTCTGAGAACGTCCAAGAATTTTCAAGTCAATTTATTTATTAACTATCTTAAAAGATAGTTTACACAAAAAAATATTGTTTTTATACAAAACAATAAATTGTTGACTTTTTGCATTAAAAAGGTTTATGTCCGTGTAAAAAAATTTTTTGGCGGGAAGACATAAGTCACCATTTTAAAAATAAGGGTAGCTACCCACTATGCAAATTATCACTTTAAATATAGTATAAATATAGATAGATAGATGATTATTTATATATTGTTCTTCCCTCATGAATAATGGGTTAGGTACAGTGGCCAGCACATCAAGTTACTACAATCTGTCAAATTTCCTCAGTTGATATTGAACCAAACACGTTTGACATAAAAGTGAGGTTCGAATGAAGAAATTTGACAGGATTGAAGTAACCTTGATGTGCTGGCCACCGTACCTATTGTCCTATACTCTGATTTTTCTGTTAATGTGTCATACCCATTACATTAAACACTCAATTTGACAGATGCAAAATGTCAAAATGCATAGAAACTTGTCATTTTCATCTGTCAGTTTACTTTACATGATTATGAATCAGAGTACCTATAGTTTTGGTTCGTTTCATTTTCTTGAACCCTCCCCCGAAACTAAAACCTGGCTACATGACGCCACCACTGTCCAAGGTCTCTAAAATCTCCACGCGTCATCGTTAAACGCGGCAGCAGTTCCATCCATTTTCATCTGGATGGCTGGCAGTCACTACTGTGCGCTTTGCCCAGGAACTTTCTGCCGCGTACGACAAAAATATGGAACGAACTGCCACCTGCGGTATTTCCGGACCACTACGACATACAAACACCTTCAAGGAAAAGGGCATATCTCGCTCTGAAAGGCCGGCAAGCGCACCCTGTGAAGCCCCTGGAGTTGCAGGTGTTCATGGGCGACGGTAATCGCTTAACATCAGGTGATCCGGTCTGCTCGTCTGCCCCCTATCCTATATAAAAAAAAGCTACCAATAAATAGACACATGTTTAACTCACCAGCGGGTTCATCCATAGTGCTGATGGTGACTGTGAAGTCCTGGGATCCGAGGTCGTTGGTGACCCGGAGGTAGTACTTCCGTTCCACATCCTCTTTGGCGAGGTGGGCGATACGCAGCGTTACGTTGTAGAAGCCACCGCCCTGGGGTAGAAAATAAATAATTGAGACAACATCACATACATTGTCCTGGTCCCAAACTAAGGTTTTCCCAGGTTTTCCCTTGTATTATGGAAACGAGAAACACCGAAATTGGGATAAGAGGCAGGGTCACTACCAAATGTGCCATAGTCCATACCTATCTGTGGCGACACCTACCATCGCCCGAAAAAGAAGTTCGTGAAACAGCAGATGGCGCTAGTTTGACTGTTCCATACAAGATTCAAATTCTCCTAAGATCCTACATCGCGAAAGCAAAGTTCGAATGTCTACTTGGAATATACACCGTTAAATTCTAGTCGTTTTTATCCGAAAGTTATTGTAATAGCTAACATAACATACAAAAAATAATATTCACTAGGCGATAATGTATGGAACAGCTGATTTATATTTTGATTATTTTGACGATTAAACATGCTAAAGGGGATTTACTTGTGTTACCTATTATGAGGGTTTCGGGATTAAAACGACTAAAATTTAACGGTGTATATTCCAAGTAGACATTCGAACTTTGCTTTCGCGATGTAGGATTTTAGGAGAATTTGAATCTTGTATGGAACAGTCAAGCTAGCGCCATCTGCTGGTTCACGAACTTCTTTCTTCGGGCGATGGTAGGTGTCGCCACAGACATACGACAAACCAAGATCGTACACGGTCCTCGAGCCAATACTATGCCAATACAACCCGGTTCGACGGAAGATCTTTCCTTTTCATGGGGAACATTCCACTCCCCATATACAGGGTGTATCTGTAAACATTTACATCCCTTTAACCACGTGTTCTATCAACTATTCTGAACAACATTTGTTCAACAACTTTTCTAAATTCTTCGAAAAAATTTTCGACTCCCCATACTAAATGAAAAAGTCACGTGACCGACTTTGTATGGAAAGATGATTTTTTTTTATGCGAATTTTCAAAAGTTATAGAACAAAATTTGTTTAGAATGGTTGGTAGAACACGTGGTTAAACGGATGTAAATATTCACAGATACACCCTGTATCTATCTCTGTTCCACGTCCTTACTCACCAAATGTACAGGCTCAGTAGTCAGCATAGTGCCCTGGTGGTTCGCCATCATAGGCCCCAGGATCTGGTCTCCGACGCGCCACTCGGCGTGAGGGGCGGGGTTCGCCCGCACGGTCACGTTCAGTCGGCCTTCAGCACCAAGTTTCAGTCCGAAGATTGTGATGGCGCTGGATTCTAGCCGTTTTGGAGGGTCTGGAAAGATTTGTGGAATTTAGGCGTAGTTGATGAAAAATTTAAAATATTTCACATTTTTCACACGTGACCATTAAAAAATTAGTATATTTTTAATGGTCAGTTTTTTCACTCTTGACGAAAAAATAAGGATAGAATGGAATGGAATATAATGGAATTGAATGGAACGGAACATAATAGAATAGAATATGATGGGATGGAGTGCAGTGGAATGGAATAGAATAGAAAGGTATGTAAGGAAGAGCATAAAATGGAATGTATTAAATTGGTATGTGTAATGGAAGAGCATGAAATGGAATGGAATATTACGGTATGTAATGGAAGAGCATGAAATAGAATGGAGTATTATGGTATGTAATGGAATGGAATGGAATGAAATAGAATAGAGAGTAACATTTAACTTTCAATAACCAAACCCTAGCCTAACATCATCTTCTTCGCTGGCTTGGCCACCTCGAGAGACTGGACGAGGATCGTCTGAATCGTCTCGTGAAGAAAGCATACCAAAGCCGACCGATAGGCAGACGCCCGGAAGGCCGACCAAGGTATCGCTGGAAAGACGTCGTCGAGAGTGATCTGCGAGAACTTCAGGCCAAGGACTGGCGACAAGTGGTACAGGATCGACCGAAGTGGCGTTCTCTTGTTTCGGAGGCCAAGACTCGTTTCGGGTCGCTGAGCCAGTGGAGTAAGTAAGTAAGAATAGAATAGAATAGAATAGAATAGAATTGAATAGAATTGATAGAATTGAATAGAATTGAATAGAGTTGAATAGAATTGAATAGAATTGATTAGAATTGAATAGAATTGACTAGAATTGAATAGAATTGAATAGAATTGAATAGAGTTGAATAGAGTTGAATAGAGTTGAATAGAATTGAATAGAATTGATTAGAATTGATTAGAATTGAATAGAATTGATTAGAATGAATAGAATGACTAGAATTGAATAGAATTGAACAGAATTGACTAGAATTGAATAGATTTGAATAGAATTGAATAGAATTGAATAGAATTGAATATAACTGAATATAATGGAATAAAATGGAAAAGAATATCAAGTAATGTTTAATTTTCAATACTTACAGTGCACAATCAGCTGCCTCTTCGCCTCCCTTGGCTGGTCAAATGCCTCGTGCTCCGCGCGGCAGATCAGGGTCTTCCCGTTGTCATCAGCCGACAGGACCCTGGTGATGTTCTGGCTGATCGTCTGCAGGTCGGAGCCTGGTTCCGAGGTGATGTGGGGTTCGTGGTTACCGCGGATTATTGGTTCTTCATCTGCAATGGGAATTAATTGTTGTTATTAGTAAGCACTAGGACTTAAGAGAAGCTTAAGTTTCAAGAGATGGCGCTTGGCATTGTTTAGGTACGGTGGCCAGCACATCAAGTTACTACAATCTGTTAAATTTCCTCAGTTGATATTGAACCAAACACGTTTGACATAAAAGTGAGGTTCGATTGAAGAAATTGGACAGATTGTAGTAACTTGATGTGCTGGCCACCGTACATCGCGCAATCACATGAAAACACAGTATTTTATATTTCACAAGCATTGTTCAGTGCGATTGCCAAGTCAATAAGTATATTTATTTAAAACGTTATTGGCGTAAAAGGGACTAAATATTTTTTTAAATGGCAGAAAAACTAAGTTGCGAGAATTGGTCTTTTTGATAAGTATTTTCTTTTATGGAATCTCATTTCTTTTTGTAGTTAGTACATTTTTTTTCTTTCCGGTACCTTAACTGCAAATGTAACTTTGTATTTGTATCTTTGTATTATATAATGGGATTACAAATTTACTTATGCAGTTAATGTATCTAGAAAACTAGACCGAAATTGAAAAATATTTTAGTTTTTCCTTGATTCATACACTAAACACCAATCATATTATTTTAAATTTAAAGGATCTATGTCTGCTAGAAGTGTCTTAGAATTTGATGATCGGTCAGTGAGTGACAAAACTAAGAAACTTTGACTCGTTATAAATAAATAAATGCGCCAGACAATCACACCAATCAACCTGGTCTCAAACTAGGGCAACCCCTGTACTATGAGTACCAGGTGACGATAATTAACTGGGGGCGTCAACCCAGAACACTCAGATCTAAGGAAACTTAGAAAATGTGGTTTAATAAATTGACTTGACCGGGAATCGAAGGCGAGACGAGCATCTTTGGGCCTACTGGCGTCAGCCGCCACATAGTAATGTGACGCCCTAAGGCGTCTTCCACCATGATTGAACACATTT
Organism: Cnaphalocrocis medinalis; assembly: GCA_014851415.1. NCBI lineage: Eukaryota > Metazoa > Arthropoda > Insecta > Lepidoptera > Crambidae > Cnaphalocrocis > Cnaphalocrocis medinalis. The sequence goes on from JABMDO010001265.1 coordinate 78,652, forward strand.
TGCTTTTTTGACTTGTTTATAAGTGTTTACATTCAGTAAGACGCCGTTCGGCGTCATACGCCACACGTAAATGATTTATGATTGAATTATGATCGTTTTATACTGTCTTAATCGATTTTATCTTATTTTATTTTTTTATGACGTAAGCAATTAAGTATATTGTTAATCTTGTTTTGTTTGTTAACGACATGTTGAATTTAATGAATTTGGTTGCAATTAATTTATTTTCTTAATTATTTTGACATTTAAGTATAATTTGAGTATTCCCATCCCTGTTTTAATATTCATACGCCAACGAGGCAGAAAAGTGTGACTTTTATAATTTTAATAATATCTTTTTAATACCTACCTGTGCTTCATGAATAAATGATTTGTATTTGTAAAAGTTTTAAATGACGCCTTAAGGCGCCATCCGAAATGAATCGGTCTTACCTAAGAACCAGCTGATCCTCGCAGCGGGTCTACCATCAGGAACCTCGCACTGGGCTTTGAACTCGGTGTCTTCCAGGAAGGTGGGGTCGAGCGGGGCTTTGAGGATTGGCTCGCTGGGGGGGCCTGGAAATAAAAGAAAAAATATATTTAAATGTGATCGTGATTTATAGGTGGTGTGTGGGACTCTAACCCTAACCAAAACCCCTGGGGTGTCCATCTCAGCGCAATCGCGGTCGGATACCCCACAGCCGGGACTAGCCCGTACCGCAAATCGCGTTCGCCACTTTGAGCCAAATTGTTTGGCGCAATGCAGCCCTTCCCAAATGCGCGACCTACCAGGACACCCAGTAGGATTTTTTCCCTCGCGGAGTCGTGATACTGAGCAAGCCACTCCCAAGTAGTGGCATGCTCACGTACTCCGAAGCCCGTTTAGTCGCCTCTTACGACAAGCCGGGAATACCTTGGCAGTATTCTTAACGCCCCTAGCCACAGGGCACGTCGAGAGTGATCTGCGAGAACTTCAGGCCAAGGACTGGCAACAAGTGGTGCAGGATCGACCGAAGTGGCGTTCTCTTGTTTCACAGGCCAAGACTCGTTTCGGGTCGCTGAGCTAGTGGAGTAAGTAAAAGTTAGATACTCACGAGCAACAATTAGCCTCATGGTTCCAGTGAGCTCGATGGGCCCGGACTGCGGCGGGCACGGCGCACGACACCTCGCCGTTCCATTCCTCTTTGATGTTGCGGATGAGGGCGCCACATTCGCCCACCTGCAAGAAAATTATAAGATATTTATACAACTTTATTTTTTCGACTTCGCTCCCACCGCACGTGCAAATAATTTTTTTTTTATATTTTTTTATATGGCCTGTATTGTGCTCACGACACATTTAATTTTGCCAATGTCAAGTGTAGGTTGATAAAGTGTAGTCAACAGTCGAAGTCAGTCGAAGTCACAGTCACTCAATAAAACGCCGGTGTTTAGCGTTTTAGTGTCCTAAAGATTCTGAGGAGACTATTTGTTCACGTGACAACTCACTCGACACACAATAGCAGTGTTAAAAACGACACAATTCAATGATTCTTATATTAATGTCACCCTGCGGCACTTCACTGCACAAAGTAACACCAAATTTGTACACTAAAAACCACTAGATACTAATTAAAATCTTTGGATTGCATCAGCCGATGCGGCTTGTTTCACAGTTACCCACAGAATCCCACGTGCAAATTGTGGAATGACCTTCCAGTTGCGGTGTTCCCTGATCGCTATGACATGTCCTTTTTTAAACGAGGTTTGAAAAGAGTACTTCTCTCACGGTAGGCAGCGGCATGACTGTGCCTCGGCATTGTTGTTGTCTATGAGCGGCGGTTACCATTTACCATCAGATGGGCCGCATGCTCGGCTGCCTATTTCAGCAATAAAAAAAAACCTTTGACTTACTTATCTCATTTACCTACATAACAGATCTGCACTGCCTTACCCCTTGTTAATTCGTTGTATTATTCCTCTACCCCCAAGATTGTCTGGAAGAGATCGCTATTAGCGATAAGACCGCCGATATTGTACTTGTAAATTACCTTAAAAGCATAAGTTCTGTAATATTTTGTGCAATAAAGAGTATCTATCTATCTATCCATCTTTAACAGTGGGAGAGCCATGCTTCGGCATGAATGGGCCAGCTCGACCGGAGTAATACCACATCCTCACAAACCGGCAGTGCTTGCGCTGTGTTACGCTGCGTGAGTGAGGGTACCGGAGGCCCAAGATGATGACTCGGCTTCTTACCTGGAATCCATTTCCATTGTATATGACGTCACCCGACGTTGTGTCTGGTCGAAGGATGTAGGAAGTGGCGCCAACCTTCATCCTGAAAACGAGGACATACCAAAATGTTAGCATTAGAAAATATACCAATCGTTTCCTCCGAAGAACAAAGTCTTATATTAATAGGAGATCGGACAATAAAAAGTAGCCTATGTCCTTTCTCAGGGTCTAGACCATCTGTATACCAAATTTCATTCAAATCCGTTCAGAAGTTTTGGCGTGAAAGAGTAACAGACAGACAGAGTTACTTTCGCATTAATAATATTAGTTAGAATTAGGATTAAGATTATAAATAATAAATAAATAAATTGAGGCAACATCACATACATTGTCCTGGTCCCAAACTAAGGTTCTCCCTTGTGCTATGGAAACCAGAAACAACGAAGGAACCACAAAGACCCAGACCCAACACAAATGTCTGTTTCATCAACAAACATTTGTGTTGGTGCGGAAATCGAACCCGCAACCCTTACGTCTTAACCGGCGCTCAAACCATTGCGCTAAACGGGTCGTCAATCATCAATATGCTTGTTTCTTTAAAAATAAATAAATAAAGATCGCAACCCGGCAGACATTTTACTTAGCTCTCGTAGATCGCGAGTCTGGGCGTTGAACCCCGGAATATCATAGAAGTTAGTGAACTTACCGACAAGAATCAATGGTGTGTGGGACTTTGCAGACCACTTTGAGCTCGTCGCCGAGCCGTCTGACCGCCTCTCTCGGTGTGATGTCCACATTTTGACCTGAAACGATGTGAAAAATATTTAAATTAGACGCTAGTTCACTTGAAATTCGGTGAAATGTAACATTGTTAATTCACTGTACTATTCCTCTACCCAAAGGTTGTCTGAAAGAGATCGCTATTAGCGATAAGGCCGCCGATATTGTATTTGTAAATTACTATTAGCATTAAGTTATGTAATGTGTTGTGCAATAAAGAGTATCTATCTATCTATCTATCGACGAAATTTAATTTGTTTTGTCATTAGGGTATTTTGGAATTTCTTTTTATTTATTTACTAGTGGCCTGCCCTCATTTCGTTTCGGGACGTAGTTTTGCTATGTGTCAACTTTTGCCAATAGATGGCAGCGGATGTTGAATACGTCGCGCTAGTGTTTCGACTTTTCGGGTTATACATAAGCCTTGTGGTTTTCTATAGATTTAATCTCTTTATATTATGGTATAGATTGTAAAGTTTTTTAAGTATGAACCACAGATCCCCTTTTAATTTTTTATCTATCATCATTCGTTCCGAAGATATAGAGATGCAAAGTTCCCAATCAGAAAAGGATAGCGATACGCTAATTATGACGTCACTTGGCTAGTGCTTCCAACAAGCGCCGTACAAAATTTCGTTTCAGAAAGATACAGATTATATCAAAAGCTTGTTGATCTATAACTTTCTTGTATTCAAGCTTTTAAAAATGTTTCTTCAATAATCGTCTTCTGTGAAGTCGTGGTATCAGGTCGAGCCGGGCTATTCATGCCGAAGCGTGGCTCTCCCGTCTAAGTGCCGAGTTGTTTTAATTTAAATTGCCAATTTTGGCTAACGCATTAGCAGAATCTTATTTCCAAAGTTGTAAAAGCTTGACCCCATAATGGTCCCCACTTTAAGTTCAAAGGTGAAATTTAGGCACAGTGTACCTAAAGCCAGTAGCTCGACAAATAACACAGGGTTTATATGTGAACATTTACATCCCTTTGACCGCGTGTTCTATACTCTGATTTTTAATCATGTGGAGTAAACTGACCGATGCAAATGTCAAGTTTCTATACATTTTGACAATTTGCATCTGTCAAATTGAGTGATAATGTATGGGGAGGAATACGGTTGCGGCAAAGTAGCCGAAACGTCAAGCAGTAAGTGCGATACAGTGTATTAACAATAAACGTCGCATCAATTTCCGTCTTAATATTTTATATGGCTCAACCGGAGTACCACGTCCTGACAAAAATTGGCGTGAAGCAGTGCATGCGCTGTATGAGTGAGGGTACCGGAGGCCCAATCCAGGGGAAGGGGGGTTAAAAGGTAAGCGGCGCACTTGTTACACCACTGGTGTTGCAGGTGTCCATGGGCGGCGGTAATCGCTTACCAATTTACCATCCGGTGATCCAATCTGAATTGAGAACCTCCTTTTTTTGAAGTCGGTTGAAAAAGATTAAATACAGGAAGTATTAGAAAGAATAGATTTTCAACCCCCAGTTTTGGAATCTTTATTCGATGACCTACATTTTGACCTACTATTTTGGTATTTATGTCCTACTACTGGCTATTTTCACACTGTGACGAAACTTTTTCTGGTTGAGTATTTTATCGTGTACCCCCCAGGGGTCTGAGAGGGTATTATATTACCCTTTTATGTACAGGTGCGGTTTGAATGGATTGTGTGAGAGGTATCATTTTACCTCTTTGTCTATTTTTATGTCAAAATTGTTTCAAAAATTCATACATCTCATACATTGACCTGGTTCTTCTACAGGGTGTAATAATAATAATATAATAATAATATTTCACTACATCACATACATTGATCTGACTCTGAGATAGGTAGCTCAAGCACCTGTATTACAGGTATCAGAACCAACAGTGGGATTACAATTAATATATACATATAATACTTTTCTTTTGTAAATACATACTTATAATACATAGAAAACACCCAGACCAATACAATCAGACATGTTCATGCACACAAATGTTTGTACTGTGCGGGGATCAAATTCGCAACCCTTGGCCCAGACGCAGCATTCACTACCACTGAACCAAACGGGTCGTCGAAAGTGTATCTGTGAACATTTACATCCATTTAAGCACGTCTACCAACCACTCTGAACGAAAATTAATTGTTCTATGATTTATGAAAATTCACATATAAAAATTTCAACTTGCCATACATTGTTGGTCACGTGACTTGGTAATTTTGTGTGGGGAGAAGAAAATGTTTGATCAATTTATGTATGTGATGTTGTCTCAATTTATTTATTTAATAAGATATTCCAAATTCGTTCCACTTAGCTACCTTTTTCTCCGATCCTTTTAATTAAACACATTTAATTAAACACGTAAACTTTAAAGTAGAGCTACTTAAGACGAAGTGTACGGAAGTCTAGCGCCGCCAATTGATTTAAATGTATAGCTACTATGCCGGATCTCTTATTACCTATCACTGAACCCTAGCCCCTTGGCCAACACATATATTATTTTTTAAATAACCGTGCACAACTTTCAAAAATTGACTACAACTCGAAAATACTATAATTTTGCCGTTAATCAATATTTCGAATACAAAAACAGACCAAACAGTTGTGCACAGTTATTCAATAAATACGTATAAGTGTTTGCCGAGATGCTGTGTGACAGTGAAAGGTAATAATAGATCCGGCTTACTTAGTAGCTATAAATTTAAATCAATTGGCGGCGCTAGAGTGCCGTACCCATCGTTTTAAGCTTGCAGAGAATATTTTAAACAGCTCACAATAGTATTCCGGACGCCTTCAGCGATCGAGTTCAGAATTTTACAAGTGTTGTAAGTAGATACTTGGGTACATTTTAACCCCCGAAGCAAAAACGACGGGGTGTTATAAGTTTGACGTGTCTGTGTGTCTGTCTATGGCATCGTAGCTGCCAAACAAATGAACTAATTTTGTTTTTTTTTGTTTTAAAGATGATTATGGGGAGAGATCTTAGCTATGATGGATAAAAATCGATCCAAGATGGCCGCCGTCAGAAAATTAATGTCGGGGGTTTTTTCAAATTTTAATTTTTAAGTTTGAGAACTTGAAATGGAATAAAATATACACTGGGACATAGTATTTAATCGGCCATTGAGTATTTGTTTTCTCATTGACCTGACTCCGTACTCAGTAGCTTCAGCACAGATATCAGACAACAGAGGAAACACAAGTATTCGTCACACGAATGTTTGTCTTGAGTGGGGATCGAACCCACGACCTTTGGCATATGAGGCAGGGTCACTACCAAATGCGCCATCCACCCAGTCACGCTTATGTTTCTCGTTGTCCAGGGAATTATCTCTAACTAGTGGCCCGCCCTCACTTCGCTTCGGGACCGTAATATATATATAACGACAAGGCTTATAGGTAAACCGAAAACACGAAACGCTTGCGCGATGTAATTGAACACAGCGCCATCTATTGGTTCGTTTCTGAATTACGGTCCCGAAGCGAAGTGAGGGCGGGCCATCTCTTTATAAATAGTATAGGATATAGAAGATAAAAGAAGAAGATAGATAACATAAATTTATTCATCTAACTAAGTTTCTATCACGACATTTACCGACTTAAGTATAAGAGAAACGTGTCCCAGCTGTATAATAAACAAGATATCACAAGAAAACTATGCAATCCCGTTTCGAAACGAGAAAAATTGTGCAGCGCTGCATTTTCACCAGAAATTGTCCGAGAAAATTTAAACAAAAGTATTCCATAAATATATGATCTCGCAGAATGCAGAGATAGTGAGTATGCAGCTTGTAGCATACAAAGTGCAGTTTATTGCGATAGGGGCTGTGAGAGAATGTACCGGCTCTCAAAGTCTACATTCATGTTTTTAATACACTAAGGCCAGCCTAGGCCAATAAAAGCCTTTACCCCTTTTTTCTAAAAACACTCGCTGATGTAATTTATTTATTGGTAATTTTGATTCTATAATTTTAAAAAATAATTGTATTTACTTTTTTTCACGTAAATATAAGACACTTTAATAAAAACTTAACCATCCGTAATTTTAGTTTTCAAAGATGGTATTGCGCTTGTAACACTTCAGGTGTTAATAACATTTGGTATCTACAAACAACATTTTACACATTTTAGTCTGCATAATAAGAAAAATAATGCCAAAAAGGTTGGCAAACCCTAAAAACGTCACTTGAGAATGACATAAGTGACTTTAACAGATTTGACAGTGACGTATCTGTCGTAGATTTTTTGGTCTCGAATTCCAGTTTAGAGTATAGGGTTTTTATGGTCATGTACTCGTTTCTGTACGTTCAAAATAACACGAAATATCGATATAATATGCGAGAAAAACAATCTGAAAGTTTAGTTTGGAACTTTGTTCTTTCCTTGCAAAGTTTGAGGACCAGTCCCACATTATTGCAGACGCCCCCAGGCACCACAATATGTGTTTTTTAGCGAATACATGCTGTTATTGAATACAAGAGCTCTAGGGGCCGATTCTCGTGTTGAGGGAAAATGTAGAGGGTCATAATAGTAGGACTTTGCTTCAGGATTGCAAATTTCAAGTAAATAGTCAACTTTTATGAAACAGTAAAGTATCAGCCTATATACTGTCCCACTGCAGGGCAAACGCCTCCATTATAGAAATCAAGTCATCGCTACTATGATGGGATTAGGCTTAATCACCACGCTTGCCTAATGCGGTGCGGTGATCACAAACCCGAGCTATGTTCGAAAAATTCGAAAGAGTTTTGTTCAACCCGGGATTTTAACTTGGGACCAACATAACCCGGTATTTTAACCATTAGACCAACGCGACGGTGCGATATATACGTATGAAACCGTGAAAACTAAAAAACGCATTATTTTTGCCGAAAGCATGCTATATTTTCATAACATTACAAGTGCTTAAGCTACTTAGTACGGAGTCAGGTCAATATTATGAGGTGTTGTGAGAATTTATTATTTTGGATGCCAGACATCAAAATAAACGAATAAATTTCCTTAAAGTTGTTTACGTAACACCATTTGTTTCAGTAGACAAAAATACATGAATTATCCTTATTAATATTCATGATTCTTATTGTGTGGCGATTTGTAAAAATATGAATCTCGGTAGAAATCGACTTTCCGAATCAGCGGTAGCTTACACAATTTATGACATTCATAAATGTTCTCTTTTTTTCGGCTCATTTACCACAGTGTCTGAAGACGAAAGTCTTTAATGCGTGTGTATTGCCTGTGATGACGTACGGAACTGAAACGTGGCCACTTACAATGGGCCGCTTAAGAAGGCTCAAAGTCACTCAGAGGGCAATGGAGAGAGCTATGCTCGGAATCTCCTTGCGTGATCTTTTCAGAAATGATGAGATCCGCAGGAGATCTAAGGTCACGGACATAGCCAAAAGCATTGCGTGGCTGAAGTGGCAATAGGCAGGGCACATTGCGAGGAGAACAGACGGCCGTTGGGGTGGAAAGGTCCTTGAGTGGAGGCCACGTGCAGGAGGCCGCAGCCGTGGCAGGCCTCCCACCAGGTGGACCGACGATCTGGTGAAGGTCGCGGGAGTCCCTTGGATGCGGGTGGCACAGGACCGATCTGTGTGGAGAACGTTGGGGGAGGCCTATGTCCAGCAGTGGACGTCTATTGGCTAAGATGATGATGATGAGCTCACTGGTCCCACTGCACTGTGCAGGACTAATTGAAGAAGTCGCACAAACTAGGACCGACAAACAGAAAAACTGTCATCATATATATGACTTCATACTAATCAAGTAATCAACTTGTTGTCTAGAATAAGGGAGGGGTGGAGTCGCCGTATTACGCGTTTTTATTTGACAACGAGTGAGGGTACCGGAGGCCGAATTTGGTGGAAAGGGGGTTATTTAGGGGATTTATGCTAGTCACTATCCTACTACTATTATAAAGGCGAAAGTTTGTATGGATGTATGGATGTTTGTTTGTTACTCTTTCACGTAAAAACTACTGAATGGATTTGAATGAAACTTTACCACAATGTAGCTTATACATCAGAATAACACATAGGCTACAATTTATAACAATATATTGTGTGGATTGTCCAAAATATGACGGTAAGTGTCAATAATTAACTCCACGCGTACGAAGTCGCGGGCGGCCGCTAGTTGTTATATAGTTGGTACTTGGCATATAATTTATATCAGATCACGTGACACCATAAAACCCTAAAACACCATAAAAGGTTGGCAACGCACTTGTGACTCTACTGGCGTTGCGGGTGTCTACAATAGACGGTAATCGCTTATCATCAGGTGTTCTGTCTCCTTGTCTGCCACCTATCACATAAATTACTTATTACATAATGTGTAATATTATCTCGGAATTTTGGGTTCGATTCCCGAGTCGAGCAAAAAGTATGTCTTGAATTTTTTCGAACATACTTAGCTCGAATTTGTGATCACCGCACCGCATTAGGCAAGCGTGGTGATTAAGCCTAATCCCATCATAGTAGCGATGACTTGATTTCGATGATGGAGGCCTTTGCCCTGCAGTGGGACAGTATATAGGCTGATATACTACCTATAAAAAAATACAAAAAAAATTGGTCGAACAAAAAAAATAAGTACAAGACGTCTCCATAGTTTTCTGCGCAAGAGTCGTCTCTTTATTACGATCTACGATATCAGTCACGATATTACACGACCGAAATAACAAGCCAAGACAATTTAGACTTTACGCCTCTCCACTTAAAGTTCATTTACCATTAACACATGGTTATCAAAATTTTACACACTTAATAGACCTCATTTTGGAGTTTCAGACAGTGTTTTGTCGAGTGAGTGAGGGTACCTATGGCCCAATTGGAGTAAAGGGGGTTTGAAGCGGGCAGCGCACTTGTGACTCTACTCTACCGGTGTTGCAGGTCTATGGGCGGCGGCAATCGTTTACCATCAGGTGATCCGTCTGCTCGTTTGTCCCTTATCTTACAGATAGATATTTTTAATATTGATATGGTTACTTTAAAATGTTTGATAACCTAATAAAGTTTTGATAAAAATCTAAGATATAAAGTTTCTTAACTAGGGACTGTATAAATGGATCTCACAACTTTTTACGGTAGAACAACTGAGTTGCGAGGCTTGGTTTTTTTGACAAATACTGTTATTTGGTATCTCATTTCTTTTGTAGATAGCCCTATTGAACTGCAAATGTAACTTTGTATCTGGGGGTATATGTAGGGGATTACAAAGTTACTTATGCGGTTAATGTATCTAGAAAACTTGATCAAAATTTAGAAATATTTTAGTTTTTCCTTAATTCATATACTAAACATTAATTATATTCTAAATTTGAAGGTTCTATGTCTGCTAGAAGTGCCTTAGAATTTTGATGATCGGTCAGTCAGTGACAAAATTAAGAAACTTTGACTCGTTAGAATTCTTAAACTACTGGTTCAAATTGAATGAAATTTGAAATATACCGTATTTGTAGAATGCCTGCTTCGTTACTGAAAATTCAAGCTTCTGGTTTTAGCCAAAACAAAGTTAGGGGGTTGAAAATGGCCTAAAATACTTTGAGAAAAGGATGGTAGGCCGTGCCGCTTTTCTGCTCTTCTTGGCAGATTCTATGGTTTAGAGGTATGTTATATACAATTTTATGCCTTATAGGTACAGACAGCCACACATTAGGTTACCACAATCTGTCAAATTTCCTCAACTGATTTTCAACCTAATAAGTTTGACAGTAAGATCAGAGTCGATTGAAGAAATTTGACAGTTTTGTATAATTTGATGTGTGGCTGTACGTACATACATACTATTATATTTATGATCACCGCACAGCATTAGGCAAGCGTGGTGATTAAGCCTAATCCCATCATAGTAGCGATGACTTGATTTCTATGATGGAGGCCTTTGCCCTGCAGTGGGATAGTAGGTGAATTGTTAATCACCACCCAAATTTTTAACATCGACTCAGAATCTGTAAGTGTACAACTCTATCCAAGAAACATTAGTCAAAATATGACAAAAAAATTTGAACTTTTTTTTTTTGTGATAGGTAGCAGGCGAGCAGGCGGACCACCTGATGGTAAGCAATTGCCGCCGCCCATGGACACTTGCAACACCAGTGGAGTTACAAGTGCGCTGCCAACCTTTTATCCCCTTCCCCCCTCCCCCCCCCCCCCCCCAGAGCGGGCCTCCGGTACCCTCACTCACTCGGCGAAACACAGCACAGGGGCTGCTTCACGCCGGTTTTCTGTGAGGCAGTGGTATCACTCCAGTCGAGCTGACCCATTCATGCCGAAGCTTGGCTCTCTCACAGTTACTTCCCGTACTACTCGTATATCGATCGCGTGATCAGTCTGATTTGTATGAAAAGTAAAAAACATGACATATATCGACTCATGTTTCTATGAGAAAGCTGTTTACTTATAGATCAGCGGTAGATTATAAATTTGACATTCATAAATGTTCTGTAAAGGACTTAAATTGAATAAAGACATTTTGATTTGATTTTTGATTCTAAGTCGAGCTTAAAAATTTGGATGGTGACTTATTAGATGGTTACTTAGTGATGGTAATTTAGAAATGAACTAATAGATGGCGCTGTGCTAAATTACATCGCGCAAACGTTTCGTGTTTTCGGTTTACCTATAAGCCTTGTCGTTGTCTATAGAAGTTATCTCTTTAGAAATTATACGGTATAGAAGAAGGAGATGGTGATTATAAATTCACCTTGTATAGGTTGATACCCTACTTTTACCTTATACATTTAAGTATTTCCAAAGAACACCCACAAATCCGTTCGTACCCAATCTTTCAGGGCTGAAACCGTCCTTACAAGACAACCCTTTCAGCGAGCGGGTCTCATCCGGACAGCCCCGGGCTAAAACCGTACTACACGGTTTTGTATTTTGGAGGAGTTCGAGTTGGATACGGATTTTAAGAAACTGTTTTTGAGACAGTGAAATCTATCGGCCTCATCTATACAATCTATTATATCTACTATTAACTGTGGGAGAGCCACGCTTCGGCAAGAATGGGCCGGCTCGACCGGAGTAATACCACTGCCTCACAGAAAACCGGCGTGAAGCAGCCCCTGTGCTGTGTTTCGCCGAGTGAGTGAGGGTACCGGAGGCCCACTTGGGGGGGAAGGGGATAAAAGGTTAGCAGCGCACTTGTAACTCCACTGGTGTTGCAAGTGTCCATGGGCGGCGGCAATTGCTTACCATCAGGTGATCCGCCTGCTCGCCTGCTACCTATCACATAAAAAAAATCTATCTATTATTTACTAGCGGCCGCCCGCGACTCCTTCCGCGTGGAAAAGTAACTTTTTACCCCCCTTTCAACCCTTTACAACCCTTTTCGCAATAAAAAGTAGCCTATGTCCTTCCTCAGGGTCTAGATTATCTGTATACCAAATTTCATTAAAATCCGTTGAGTAGTTTTGGCGTGAAAGAGTAGCAGACAGAGTTACTTTCGCATTTATAATATTAGTATGGATGGGAAAGTGTGTCTGTTTGTGTTTCTTTCACGGAAAAACGGAGCGACGAATTGACGTGATTTTTTAAGAGGAGATAGTTGAAGGGATGGAGAGTAACATAGGCTACTTTTTGCCCCTCCGTGCTTCCCCGAATTTAACATGAGAGAAGCCGCGGACAAAAGCTAAGTACTAAATCCATACTAATATTATAAATGCGAAAGTAACTCTGTCTGTCTGTCTGTCTGCTACTCTTTCATGCCAAAACTACTCAACGGATTTAAATGAAATTTGGTATACAGATAATCTAGACCCTGAGAAAGAACATAGGCTACTTTTTATTGCAAAAAGGGGGTTGTAAGGGGTTGAAAGGAGGGTAAAAAGTTACTTTTCCACGCGGACGAAGTCGCGGACGGCCGCTAGTATTATAAATAGGAAAGTGTGTCTGTATGTTTGTGTTTCTTTCACGGCAAAACTGAGCGACGAATTGACGTGATTTTTTAAGTGGAGATAGTTGAAGGGATGGAGAGCCACATAGGCTACTTTTTGCCCCTTTCTAACCCCCCATTTTGGGGAAGTGGGGGGCGCGAGCGAAGCCGCGGGCAAAAGCTAGTATAAAATAAATGCGCCAGACAATAAATGCATCAAACTAGGGCAACCCCTGTACTATGAGTACCAGGTGACGTTAATTAACTGGGGGCGTCAACCCAGAACACCCAGACTAAAGAAAACTTAGTAATATATAGTTTTCTAAATTGACTTGACCGGGAATCGAACCCGAGACCTACCGCGCTTCGGGCGAATTTCTTAGCTGGCATAAATCAAATTATACATTGTGACTTTATTAAATTGTATTATATAATTTAAATAAATCAATTTCGACGCTCTGTTTTCGTTTTCGATAACTCGTTAATAAACGATTTCAATATCGTTTCTTACTATAGATTTAAAGTAACCATGATTAAAATTGATTGAATTAATATCTTCAAAGTGTTTGAAACAATTTGTATTAAACCGTACCTTCAACCCAACGTAGGTTTAGTGTTGTCCATCGATCGATTAATCATAGGTATCAAAAATATCGATAGACTTTAGTGGCCCGTCCCCACTTTAGTTTCGGGACAGGTAGCACAAAATAATTACACACAGAAGTTAGACTTTGACCTGATTTTGAATTTAGAAGAGTTCGTTGACATATGCTAGGGTTGTTGCCCGGCATGAGTACATAAGCGCGCGGCCTCTACCATAGACCTCGACAGTTTGACAATCTTATGTCATTAGTTCCACTGTCTACGAATATACATACTTATTATAGCGCTGGGTGTTGTTTGTATCGCTCAAGTGTTTCGTGTTTTCGGTTTACCTATGTATAAGTTTTGTCGTGGAATATGAGACTAACCGCTTCATAAATAGTATATTTAAAAGCAGAAAATACTAACGATAGTGTTGTTGCTCGTAAACAAAGACGATCAAATTCGATAGAATTTGTTTACGAGTCTTTCGATTTCGGATGGCGCATTTTAGTGACCCTATCCCTTACGCCAAAGGATGTGGGTTCGATCACCACTCTGGGACAAACATTCGTATGATTAATATTTGTGTTTGTTCAGTGGGTGTAATATATTATGTATTTAAGCATTATATTTGTGTTTCCTCCGTTGTCTGATATCTGTAACACAGTGCTTATACCTGGAGGCATGAAAGTATAGCGATGACCGTTATTTTGCGCACTTGTAAAAAAGAAGACTTTCTATCATAATTGGTTTCTGCGCACTCAAGGTCATAACTACACTTTCTTGCCTCGGTCTGTACCTATGCTACTTACTACGGAGTCAGGTATGAGATGTTGTTTGAATTTATTATTTATTTATCAAAAACTAAGAGCAAGAGCTGGATGCGAACAACAAAAAACCGATCGAAGTGGCGAATATTGGGAGAGCCCTATGTCCAGCAGTGGACGGCAACAGGCCAATTATTATGATACTCCAATCGACAAGATTGTCGTATTAGAATGAAAACTATCGATAATTTTTTAGGCATCACTACGTCAGCCTAAAGGAACATTTCAGCCGATTAAAGTATTAAAAACCTTTTCGGTTAAAAGCTAATCTGTTTTGTTTTTGGCTGAAAACTATTGGCTTTTATAACAAGCTTTTCTCCTCGTCTTACCTTATTGAGTTAATGGAAAATACTAATAATAATTTGAGGTGGAAAGGTCCTTGAGTGGAGGCCGCAGCCGTGGCAGGCCTCCCACCAGGTGGACCGACGATCTGGTGAAGGTCGCGGGAGTCCCTTGGATGCGGGTGGCACAGGACCGATCTGTGTGGGGAACTTTGGGGGAGGCCTAAGTCCAGCAGTGGACGTCTATTGGCAGAAATGATGATGAATGATAATGAATAATACCTTTCAACCGATCTTAACGATCCGCCACGTACGCAGGATATACTATACTGTTTCAATGTGTGCGCAAACACAGGTGCACTCTCGATTCTCATAATTCGATTGGACATCAGTGCGACACGACCGAAGAGGGATCAGGCAGGGCCAAATACTTAATGTGCTCGAGGCACAGGCGTACAAGACCACCAACTTTCAGACAGAAAAACTGAGATACCTACATATTTTTACCCCAATTATTTTTATTGCATTCGATAATACTATCGATATCATGGTTAATTTCCGAGGTCAACTATCGATAGTTTAGCAACACTAGTCGGAAGCGACAACTTTAATAAAAATAAATTCACACAGCATCTCATACATTGACCTGACTCCGTACTAAGTAGCATAAGCACTTGTGTTACACAGATACCAGGCAACAGAGGATCACAAATATAATAATTAAATACATATATAACACCCAGACACTGAACAAACACAAGCGCTCATCACACGAATGTTTGTCCAGGGTGGGGATCGAACCCACCACCTTTAGCGTATGAGGCAAGCTGAATGCGCCAACCGGCGTATGATGCTATAAACGGCCACTTTTAGCAATAATTAACATTATTGTTACTTGTCGCGTGTTATGTACATTGTATTGCATCTTGAAAAGTCCAATTTACTTATAACTAAGTCTGTAATGTTTTGCTTTCTTAAAAAATATCATAATATTTTCGCCACAATCAGTGTATAGGTTGGCGGCGCTAGTATCGTCGATATAGCCGCCGCTACTTAGTACAGGTCAATGTATGAGATGTTGTGTGAATTTATTTATTTATGCTACACGGGTGAGTCCAGTTTTGGACCCAAATGCCCCACAATGAGTTGGAGCCCTAGGGCCAACCCTACAAGCAATTTCTTTATCTCTACCGCAGGGAATGGGGGCCGGGCCTCAGTGCGACCATTTGTAATAATTGCCAGCTGATGACCAGGGCTAGCTCAGCCACGCCAATGGATTCCATCATTCCACTTTGCCCCACCAAGACGGCCCCCATTTTTTTTTTTATGTGGGTATGTAGCAGGCGAGCAGGCGGATCACCTGATGGTAAGCAATTGCCGCCGCTCATGGACACTTGCAACCTGTGGAGTTACAAGTGCGCTGCCAACCTTTTATCCCCTTCCCCCCCGAGTGGGCCTCCGGTACCCTCAATCACTCGGCGGAACACAGCACAGGGGCTGCTTCACACCGGTTTTCTGTGAGGCAGTGGTATCACTCCGGTCGAGCCGGCCTATTCATGCCGAAGCATGACTCTTCCACAATTGGAGATGAATGGTTGATAGAACACGTGGTTAAAGGGATATAAATGTTCACAAATACACTCTATAATTCATTTTTTTATATATATAAGATGGGTTTGCACCACATCTCACCTGATGGAGAGTGACAATGAGGTCTAAGATGTAGCGTGCTTTCCCAGAAGAAGCCTATTCCCTCTCGACTTAAAGACACCCAAATTGTAGCTCTCTGGAAATACAGAAGCCGGCAAGTTGTTCCATTCCTTTGCAGTTCGTACCAAGGAAGGAGAAGCGAAACGCTTGCAAAGTGACAACCCTAGCATGACAAAGCCCACTGAGGGTTGTCACGTAATAAAAACAAATTGTCCACCGTTTGAAGAGTGATTTACACCCTTTTTAATACATTTTGTAACTCTCCCGAGATTGCATGGGAGTTATGGGGATCCATTGCGGTGGACTATAACATTTAAAAGATTAGGTTATTTTAATAACTTGATGGCTTTTTGCGTGTCCGTGTATGAGTAAAAGTAGGGGACGATAGATAGATAGATACTTTTTAATGCACAAAATATTACAGAACTTGATAATATGGTAATTTACAAATACAATATCGATACGATTTATTAAGTAACTAGTCGCCCGCCCTCACTTCGCTTCGGGAACGGAATTCAGAAATGAACCAATAGATGGCGCTGTGCTCAATTGCATCGCGCAAGCCTTTCGTGTTTTCGCTTTTTCGTTGTCTATTTTATTTTATTTTATTTATTTTGTTTTATTTGGAAAACCAACAGCTGTCTTAGCACAATAATTATAACAATGAGTATCTTAAAGCTAATAACAGGTCTTCACTGATAGAATTACGTTAGGCAATTACAACGTGCGAAAATTACGGAGAACAACACAGAAAACAATCAAAGAAAGAGAGAAGTTAGCTATAGAAATTATCTCTTTAGAAATGGTATAGATGTGGTTTGAGCATTTTTATGTGATACGTGGCAGACGAGCAGACGAGCAGACGGATCACCTGATGGTAAGCGATTGTTCCCATAGTGCGCTACCGACCTTCTAACTCCCTTTCCCCTATTCGGCCTCCGGTACCCTAACTTACTATGCGAAACAGCGCAGGCGCTGCTAGACGCCGGTCTCCTGTAAGGCCGTGGTATCCAGTTCCAAAATATTGTAAAATCCCTCCTCCTAAAAGGCCGGCAACGCATTAGTTTGTGGGAGAGCCATGCTTCGGCATGAATGGGCCGACTTGACCGGAGTGATACCACGGCCTCACATAAGACCGGCGTGAAGCAGCACCTGCGCCGTGTTACGTCGAGTGAGTGAGGGCACCGGAGGCCCAACTGGGGGAAAGGGGGTTAAAGGTTGGCAGCGCACATGTACTGCAAACAGCAAATATACTAGCGTTGCATGTGTCGATGGGCGGCGGCCATTGCTTACCCTCAGGTGATCTGTCTGCTCGTCTGCTACCTATTACATTTAAAAAAACTATCAGGTAACGCACTCGCTCGTTTGTCGACCGTAACGTAAAAAAGTATCTCCCTAACTTCCCGTTGCGTTACCGCTATTTTTGATTTCCCAAATATTTTCCTTGTAACTTTGACGGTTCGTATTTCGTATTCAAACTATATCAAACCGATTCCGGGCTCCTCGAGACAATAAAACTCTGCCCGTACCTGAAACCAAACAAAATAGCCAATTTATATACAATATACAACAGTGGCCCAATCATGGTACCCTGAGGCACCCCTCTGCCTTTGCCACGAGGGCGCGTATACTGATTTTATTAAGTAGAATCCGCAATTAAGTTATAGGGATACACTCCAGTGTGGGGGGCGTATTTTTTTGTCCTTTATTACACTTGAGATGGGTAATATTAAGTTTATCCAATGCCTTAGTAAAATCTAATCATCTAAGTAGTAATGGTAAAGTGTTGTGACTTATTAAAATTTAGCTTTGATCGTAATAGGACACGCTTGATGAGATAAGATGAATCATCTTATAGAATTACCGTGGGAGAGCTACCCTTCGGCATGAATGGGTCAATTCGACCGGAGTGATGATACCACGGCCTCACAGAAGATAATGCAGCGTTTGCGCTGATTTCGTCGAGTGAGTGAGGGTACCGGCGGCCCAATTGTAGGAAATCGGTTAAAGGTCGGCAGCGCACTTATGAATCTACTGGTGTTGCAGGTGTCTATGGGCGGCGGCCAATCGCTTACCATAAGATGACCCGTTTGCTCGTCTGCCACCTATCACATAAAAAAGACCGAGATTACCCTAGTTAAAACATTTTTTTTTTTAAATAAATTATAAAAGTTAATGCTATTTTATAATTTTCAACAATGTTAAATATAAATAAAATTTGTTTATTTTTTTATATAAGATGGGTTTGCACTTGACCTCATCTCACCTGATGGAGAGTGACAATGAGGTCTAAGATGTAGCGTGCTTTCCCAGAAGAAGCCTATTCATTCTCCACTTAAAGACACCCAAATTGTAGCTCTCTGGAAATACAGAAGCCGGAAGAAGTTGTTCCATTCCTTAGCAGTTCGTACCAAGAAAGAAGAAATAATAATAACACAGGTTATGAGGATTTTAAGTCGAGTTAAATCGAGTTCCCGAGATGGCAAATCACTAAAAAGTATATTAAAATAAATATGTAAAAAAAACTTTATTGCAAGAATATTAGAGCTTTGACATATAATAAATCTATTTAAACTAACGGAATCAATTTAAGTTTGCTGCCTAAACTAGGAAGGAACATCCTGTATCTCAGGCAAAAACAAAAAAGGACCTAACTAATTACATTTTACAAATTAATTTTTAACAATTAACAATCATAATCATAATATTTTTCACTACATTACATACATTTATCTGACTCTGAGATAGGTAGCTCAAGCACCTGTGTTACAGATATCAGAACCAACAGTGGGATTACGAATATATACATATAATACTTTTCTTTTGTAAATACATACTTATAATACATAGAAAACACCCAGACCAATACAATCAGACATGTTCATGCACACAAATGTTTGTACTGTGCGGGGATCGAACCCGCAACCCTTGGCCCAGACGCAGCATTCACTACCACTGAACCAACCGGGTCGTCGAACAATAACATATTATTACACTAATTTAATTCGCCTATAAATAATTATCTAAACTAATACACACACTTCAAATTAGTATTAATTAGTTGATATCTAACTAAATTAATACACCTCATACTAGTATTAATTAATTAATCACACTTTAAGTTAATTTCATTAGGGCCTCGTTCACCACCTCTGAGTAAAGTGTCAAATAATTTACTTGTCAATTAAAGTGGGTTCGCAGAAAATTGGCCCCTGGTCCGCGGCCTAGTTTAATTTAAGTATTTTTTTCAATGCAAATACCAGGGTGGCCCCTGGACCAGGGGCCAATTACTCCGAATCCACTTTAATTGACAAATAAATTAGTTGATACTTTACTCAGAAGTGGTGAGCAAAGTAAGGCCAAGAGTATTATTAAAGTATCACACACAAATGTGTGGCAGATACTTTCCAAAAATAGAATGGTAAGCGATCACCGCTTGAAATTTTGCAGACAAGACGGATCACGAATTGGTTAAGTTCCCGCGAGGTCTTATACAAATCGAAAACTACAAACGCTTGCGCGATGTAAAAATGTACAGCGCCATCTAGCGGATACCGCCAACAACGGTATGTCACGTAACTAGAGGGCGTTATGTTACGACCGAATCGGTCCCCCACGCTTACGCGTTGTGCGCACTATTGTTTGAATGCGACACTGTTACATTATGAACAGAAAAACTCAGGTATGAATTATAATCAATGTGAGGGCTTCCTTTTTAATGTTCTTTCTCGTAACAGACAAATAGACAGAGTTACTTTCGCATTTATACTTAAATTATACCCAAAACTGGAATTCAAGACCAATAAAACAACGACAACGTTGCTACTGCAATAAAATGATCGTACTATATAGTACACCCCCTTTTTTCTAAAAACACTCGCTGATGTAATTTATTTATTGGTAATCTTGATTTTGTAATTTAAGAAAATAATTTTATTTACTTTTTTTCACGTAAATACAAGACCCTTTAATAAAAACTTAACTATCCGTAATTTTAGTTTCAAAGATGATATTGCGCTTGGTTAACTTCAGGTGTTAATAACATTTGGTATCTACCCACAACACTTTAACAATGTATGGAAATTTGAATTAGCGAAAACTGAAAACGTTATTTGAAAATGACATAAGTGACTTTAACAGATTTAACAGTGACGTAATCTGTCGTAGATTTTTTGGTCTTGAATTTCAGTTTTAAGTTATAGCTTAGCTTAAAGTACACCGTCACCTCGCCATGTGATCAGCCTATCAGGGTTTAAAAGGCAGGGATGAATTTATCATAAGGGTTCGAACACAAATTACGTTAGGGCCCTGTGGCGGCCATCTCGCCTCCGACTGGCCATTTTTAATTAGATACGGTTACGGACATGGGGACCGGACAAGGTTAAAAGAGACCAGAGAGATTTTTTTTACTAAAATGGTACCTCTCGGCAGATGACTGGTGGTGGCGCAGGATCGACCAAGATGTAGGCTCTTATTATCGGCCAAGACTCACTATGGATCGCTGCGCCAACCTATACCCTGATTCATAATCATGTAAAGTAAACTGACAGATGAAAATGACAAGTTTCTATGCATTTTGACATTTTGCATGTGTCAAATTGAATGATAATGTATTTGGATGACACATTGACATCTGTCAGTTTACTTTACATGATTATGAATCAGAGTATAGTTAGTTAGTTAAAATGGTACCTACCTAATGGTAAGTGGTTTTTTTATATGATAGGTGGCAGCCGAACAGACAAATCGTCTGATGGTAAGCGATGGCCGCCGCCCATAGACACCTGGAACACCAGTAGAGTCACAAGTGCGCTGCCAATATTTTACCCCCTTTTTCCTCAATTGGGCCTCCAGTGCCCTCACTCACTCGAAGAAACACAGCGCTGCTTCACGCCGGTCTTCTGTGCCGTGGTATCACTGCGGTCGCGCCGGCACATTCATGCCGAACTTGGCTCTCCCACGGTTAGAGGGGATCAGAGAGATTTTTTTCCTAATGGTACCAGATGGTACGTAAGTGGTATTACTGCCTTCCGGCCGCATTGGCAACTAAGTTTCACAACTAGTTGCCAAAAAGAACTAACAGCCTTGCTACTCAAATACTCAACCAGTTGCCAAATACGATAGATTTTTCCTTTTTCGCTACTGGTTGCGTACAGACGGCCACACATCAGGTTACCACAAACTGTCAAATTTCCTAGATCACCCAGACCCAAGATAACTTGTAAAAAATTTAGTTTCTTAAATTGACTTGGCCGGGAATAGAACCCGGGACCTTTCGCACTTCGGGCGAACACCTTAGCCACTGCGCCATCGAGGTCGTAATTTTTTTTTAATTTGGTTTGGCGATAAGACCGCCTTATTGTACTGTTTATGGCTGCTGTTTCACTAATGTATTCTATTTCTGTGTATAAAGAACATCCATATTATATTTGACTAAAAAAAGTAATAATCACCGAAAGTCCAATAATATGCACAAAAGATTCCACTCGCAAAGTCCCAAATAAAACTCGAAAAAATATATAATACCGCAATTGTTAACACTAGAAGGGCCGGGCTTCATGCTATACCTTCAAAGACCGCAGCGGTCAATTTGACGGTACTAGAGATTAAGTGAGAATACTTATGAAATTATTAAAGATTTTAAATAAAAAAAATATTATTTTAATAGTAGTAAACAATTAAGCATTAAAGTTAGTAACATTTTAAACAAGTAATAGTTTTTTAAGACTTTTTTGTACATTTTCCACAGTCAGCTTTCTTTTAGATAGTGCAGTTTTCACATTTTTTATTTTGGTTACGATTACTATTGATTTGACATTGCCGCCTCTTATTGTTTGTAGTACTTGGTACTCTTGTTTCAGAATTAGTTTCTGGTCTCTGAGTCGCAGTAGAAGTGGATATTTTTTTCCAACATACTCTTCACGTAGTCCGCTAGTGAGCGGAAGGATAAAATTATGACGAGTTTTTTTGTCCTATGACTTTTTGATATAGAATCCACGAGTTTATAGCTGGTAAATCAAGTATATTGTAAAAACGTTAACGGACCATCTCCGACTTCCAACTCTTTCGGTGTATTTGCGTGCCGTTTTATTGTCTACGCCAAATTTTCTTGCATTATAAAATTCATCTGTTTGAGGCAACCTTTTTTGATCAGTTACTATGATTACGTTGGGGTGTAGAGTACCTACTCAATATAATAAAATTTTTTCCTGGTTTTCCTTGATATTTGATAGTAAGGAAGGGTTATATCGATATCAGTTTTCATTAAAAATAATTGTTTACTATTCTTATTGCCGCCTTTATATGTATGCGGTCATATTGACGGTGCGCAGTCTTAGTAGGTATTTGTCATCGAAACTCATAAAAAACATATTGTTATTTTCTTTTTCATACAGATTTAGCTTAACAATAGCAAATTAGCAAAAGTCATAAAATATGAAAAGAAACAAAAACATAGCTTGTGAAATATTCAACAATGAAATTGCTTAGCCGCCAATTTGACTGCCTTGGTCTTTCTAGTGTTAAGGCGACACCGCTACGATACTAGCGCCGCCAATTGATTTATATTAATTGTGAGGTTTATGAGAATCTCATAAACCTCATAAACCTCTTAGATGTATATCTCATAATGAGATATACATCTAAAAATCCAGCTAAGAAAACATAAAGGAAAGTATTATATTTTTTTTAAGGCACACTTAAGTAATAATTTCTTCCTAAAAATCAGAATAATTTTCATATTGGCGCGTGTAAAAAATATTGTTACGCATTTCAAAAAAATGTTAATGCATTCCTTTATGTTTTCACTAGCTTTCGTCGTGTAGCGAAGATGAATAGCTCCTCGAATCGCCCGCGGAATATCGTGGTTACCCTGTCTGCGCCGCGTCTCCGTGATGAGTTGATATCAGCTGTTCACCGATTCAATAAAAACCACAAGAACGAAAAACTCAACACGCGTCACATCGGCCTACCAGGCGAGGATCGTCAGGTCTATGTGTCTGAACATTTATCCCCGGAGACCAAACAACTATATGCAGCCACCCGGCGTTTCGCCAAGGAAAAAAATTATAATTTTTTCTGGGTTAAATACGGCCAGATTTATCTAAGGAAAACAGACACGGATAAGGCTATACGCGTAAAAAGTACTAACTGTTTGGAGTCTTTAAAGTGACTATTATATTTATCAGTTCATTTTGAGTTTATTTTCCATCATGGTATATTAAAAAAGTACAATGTTTATATAATTAAAATCTTAGTATTGCACCCCTCAATATTGAGGCTAAGCGATATTACTTTAAACTTTACTCGAACTATATTGTTAGAATCGACACTGCGTATATTTTTATTACATACTAAAATTGTTTTGCTAAACATCAATCGTTCATTATACTCTCCTACCAAGTTCACTTTAGTTAACGTCACATTTCATGTCTATATTTTAGCCTCTTGTAATTATAATAGATCATATCCCATCTTTAAATGCACTCGTCGCGTAATCATATCTAGACCTTTTTGCCAGGCGATGCGTGCGCGCAAGGTCCTGGCGCACGGCACAGTGACAGTGAACAAGGAACCGCGACATCCTACGTTGCGGCACAGCCATCGCTATATGTATTATGTGTATGCGCGCACCCGAGCCCGCCAGCCCCGCCTCGTAGTAGTGAACAACAATCTCATCGCACGGCTAACCATGTCTGGTTTACTTGTTTTTTATAGTAAAAATGGCTTCGAATGATTTTTTGATATACTATCAAAATGTCAGAGGACTACGTACGAAATGCTTGGACCTTTTTAATAATGTCTTAGCGAGTAATTACGATGTGTTGTTGTTCACTGAGACATGGCTTCAAGATGACGTTTTGGACAGTGAGTTATGTGATGCGCGGTATGACATTTTTAGGTGCGATAGGGACTTACGCCTTTGCAGCAAAAGTACTGGAGGCGGAGTAATGATTTGTATCCGGAGAGAACTTGGAGCCACATTGGTGCGGGACTGGTTCACAGGTACCGCCGAATCTGTTTGTTTGCGTATACCCGGACAATTGATATCTTCCAAAAATGACTTATTCTTAATTATTGTTTATACACCACCCAACCCATCTGGATTTTCGGAGCGTATAAAGAATATTCTTGATAATATCAATAAGGTGTTTCGCAACCACCCTTTTTGTAATTACTTACTAGTAGGTGACTTCAATTTGCCCATTATAAAATGGAACCACGATGGACACACAATATTGCAACAAGGTGGTAGCGAGTTGCAGAACTGTGCCGAGAACCTGGTCGATCGGCTTCATTTTCTGAATCTCCGTCAATATAACTATATCACTAACTCAAAAAATAATACTCTGGATTTATGTTTTAGCAATCTTCCCCTAACTGTAACACAACCAACGCATCCCCTATTGAAGGAAGATACGTACCATCCGTCGATTACTATAGACATTTTAGATCTTAAATGTAAGCCATTCAAGGAGAAACGTCTTTCTAGGTTTAGTTTTCACAAAGGTAGTTACGAGGACATTAATAGGTATTTTTCTTCCGTTGACTGGCCGCGCGTTTTGTCAGGCGATTGTATTGATGATGATATTGATGATTTTTATAACGTATTACGTGAATGTTGCCAACTTTACGTTCCGATTTCAAACTGCTCGAGTACTAAATCTCATTACCCCGTCTGGTATAGCCGTGCTTTGATCAGGATCATAAAAAGAAAAAATGCCATTCACAAAAAGTGGAAACGGTATCGAAACCCGCGCGATTATGACGAGTTTTCCCTTCTGAGGGATAGGGTTAAAACGGTTCAAGCGAAGTGTTTTGAAGACTTCACAAAGAAAGCAGAAAATATCATCAAAACTTGTCCAAAATACTTCTGGACGTATGTGAAATCTAAGCGTAGGGGCAGCAGTTACCCGAAACAATTTAGTCTAGAAAATGATGTTTTCTCAGAGGGTCAAGACATTTGCAATGCATTCAATGGATTTTTTGAAAGTGTATTTATTCCATCTACCACTACCAATAATTATCAGCATCTAGATCTAATAGATTATGGCTCCTCTAATGCTGTCTCTACTGTGAATATATCACCTGCTCTCGTCGAGAAACTCCTCAGTAGGCTCGATAAAAATAAGGGCGCGGGCTGTGATGGCATTCCACCTCTGTTTTTGGCTAACTGTGCCAAAACCTTGGCGTATCCTATTTATTTACTGTTTCATAAATCGTTAAAGCAAGGTACGTTTCCTTCAGAGTGGAAAAAAAGTTATATTATACCCATACATAAAAAGGGATCTAAAGCTGTCATAACTAACTACCGTCCGATCTCCATTATTAACACTATAGCTAAGGTATTTGAGAAGGTCGTCTATGATGGCATCTATCAAACTATCACCCAAAGGTTACCGTTAACTCAGCATGGATTTTTAAAGGGTCGTTCTACTACATCCAACTTGGCATTATTCACTAATTATGTGCTTGAGCAAATGGAGGGTGGCGGCCAGGTTGATGTGATCTATACGGACTTTGAAAAAGCCTTCGACCGTGTGGATCACTCAATTCTGATAAGGAAGCTGAATTCACTGGGAATACATGGAGACTTATTAAGGTGGATTACATCATATCTTTCTAACAGGTCGCAGGCAGTGATATTAGGTGGTTATTGTTCTGACTTTGTTTCAGTTCCCTCCGGAGTTCCTCAAGGCTCCCATCTTGGCCCTCTCTTCTATAACGCATATATCTTCGATATCAATGATTGCTTCAGTAATGCCAAGCACCTTTTATATGCTGACGACAAGAAAATTTATCTAAAAGTAAATTCCACATCTGACTGCTTGGCTATTCAAAAGGATCTTGATACTCTTACGTCATTTTATGCTCGTAACAATATAAATATTAGCATAAAAAAATGCCAATGTATTAGCTTCTCACGTAAAAAAAAGCCTATAATTTTTGACTATAGTTTTGATGGCGTAATTATTGGGAGAGCTGAAGTCGTGCGCGATTTGGGAGTCTGGCTGGATGGGGGCATGTCATTTTCACACCACATCGAAAAAGTGGTTAATAGGTCCTATAGGAATCTGGGTTTTGTCATTCGAACCTGTAAACCTTTCACATCGCTTACTAGTATTAAGGTCGTATATTACGCTTACGTTCGCAGCATATTAGAGTACGCTAGTCCTATTTGGTCACCAATTTACAGGGTACACAAAGATAGGATAGAAGGTATCCAAAAGAAATTTTTAAAACACTTAAACTATATATTGAAAAAGCGTAAAATGGACTATATTGCTAATTGTCGTGAATTAAAACTAATGACTTTAGAGGAAAGGCGGACTATGCTTGACATGGGTCTGCTGTATGACATCTTGCATGGGCGATTGGATTGTCCGGAGTTGATAGAGAGGCTGTCACTGTGCGTCCCGCGACGACGCACACGTCATACAAATCTATTTGCGGTTCCTTGTCACAAAACCAATTATGGACAAAATGCCGTTTTGACGCGAATATTTAACACTTTTAATAAAACTTTCACAGCAATGGACCCTTTCATTCATAGAAGTAAGGGTTCTTTCAAACAATCAATTAAAAACATTGTAGTGAGCAAGAATGGATGAAGATTTCTTATTCTTATTTATATATATTTATTCGTCTTAGCTTACCTATCGAGTAATAATAATAATGAACGATTGATTCTGTGCGTATGTAACGTCATTATTTCCTATACACATTTAGATACCTACTTACTTACTTACTTTACTTTAGTTACGTAGTGTCGTTTCAGTTTCAGTGTAGTATTTATTATGTTATTTAAGTAACTCATAATGCGTTGTGGTATGATGGGATCACTTCTAGATAATACAGGTGCAACGCAATACTTGTGCACTGAGTGCACCGTATACCATTCGTTTTTATAATGTGCACACTTTCATTAAGTATTTAAAAAAAAGTATTTTTTTCATTTAGTATGTAAAAAAGATGATATAGGTTATTACTACTCTTGAACTCTTTTTTTTTAATTTATATCAGTTGGCTATAATTTTAGTTAGAATTGTCAAAGACTATGTTATTTAAAAAATATGTAATATTGTGAATAACTGCTATGGCCTAAAATATTTAAGTAATTACCCTCTAATATGTTAAGCATAAGTAATGTTAACGGCTGTTGTTATTCCTTAATAAATAAATAAATAAATAAATAAATAAATAAATAAATAAGCTTTTCCGCGGCTTCGCTCGCTTTAAATTCGGGGTAGCACGGAGGGGCAAAAAGTAGCCTATGTTACTCTCCATCCCTTCAACTATCTCCACTTAAAAAATCACTTCAATTCGTCGCTCCGTTTTGCCGTGAAAGAAATATAAACATACAGACACACTTTCCCATTTATAATATTAGTATGGATAGCTGGATTTTTAAAATATATCAAATCAAATCAAATCAAAAATATGGGTGATACAAATTAGGTGTTGGCGTTACATTAAATGTGGCTTATGCAATATTTTACCTCACGGTGTGCAAATTTCGAATTAGGTACATACATTATCGAAGAATAACATTAAAAAAGAACCAAAGAAATTATTTCATACATGCAGCATTAATTAATATTTAAAAAAATAAATTTAAATGTCATGAGGATACATCCATACTTATATTATAAATGCGAAAGTAACTCTGTCTGTCTGTCGGTCAGTTACTCTTTCACGCCAAAACTACTGAACGGATTTAAATGAAATTTGGTATACAGATAATCTAGACCCAGAGAAAGGACATAGGCTACTTTTTATTGCGAAAAGGGAATTGTAAGGGGTTGAAAGGGGGGTAAAAAGTTACTTTTCCACGCGGACGAAGTCGCGGGCGGCCGCTAGTATCTCATAATCCTCACAATTAATATAAATCAAGGCGGCGCTAGTATCGCCTCAGTGTCGCCTTAAAGAGACCACAAAATCAGGTTATGCAATAAATAAGAGCTCATAACGAATGGTACAAATAGGAATTTGTCGCGGTCCAACTATTGAAATTGTACGGATGGGGCGGCGCGCCGGGGGACTCTTAATTGGACACGCGTTATAGAGCTTAGGCGCAGGGGTGGCCAAAATAGTATCAGCCTATATGTGTACTATCCCACTGCAGGGCAAAGGCCTCCATCATAGAAATCAAGTCATCGCTACTATGATGGGGTTAGGCTTAATCACCACGCTTGCCTAATGCGGTGCGGTGATCACAAACCCGAGCTATGTTCGTAAAATTCGAAACATATTTTTGCTCGACCCGGGATTCAAACCCGGGACCCCGAGATCACGGCCCGGTGCTTAAACCACTAGACCAACGGGGCGTGGCGAAAATAGTTTTGAAGAAATCATCATCATCATCAACATCATCAACATCATAACAACAATTGTTGTAACACAGTTTGACAATAAATTATAATCTTATCTTATCATCAATTCATCATCTTAGCGTTAATACGGAATCATTTCTATTTCTGTATTGCAAAACCATCTTGTTCTATCTTCTATACTATTTATAAGGAGATAACTTCTATAGACAACGACAAGGCTAATAGGTAAACCGAAAACACGAAACGCTTGCGCGATGTAATTGGACACAGCGCCATCTATTGGTTCATTTCTGAATTACGGTCCCGAAGTGAAGTGAGGGCGGGCCACTAGTAATGTGATAAAGTTAAATGTTAAAATAATCTTTTTTGCATAGGCTTGTAGTACACTTGTGTTTAACCGTGGGAGAGCCGAGCTTCGGCATGAATAGGCCGGCTCGACCGGAATGCTACCACGGCCTCACAGAAGACTGTACTGTATTTTGTCGAGTTAGTGCACCGGAGGCCCAATTGGGGAGAAACGGGGTTAAAGTTTGACATCATAAGTGCACTACCAACCTTTCACCCCCTTTCCCCCCGAATTGGGCCTCCGTTGCCCTCACTCACTCGACGAAACACAGACGCTGCTTCACGCCGGTTAACTGTGAGGCAGTGGTGTCACTTCGGTCGAACCGGGCTGGGCCAGTTGTTTTAATTTAAATTGCTAATAATTTTGGCTAATGCATTAGAGGAATCTTATTTCCAAAGTTGTAAAAGCTTTCTCATTCATGCCGAAGCGTGGCTCTCCCACGGTTATTTTTACTTTTGCAATTGAAATGGCCCTCAATTTTTTTTTTATGTGATAGGTAGCAGACGAGCAGGCGGATCACCTGATGGTAAGCAGTTGCCGCCGCTCATGGACACTTGCAACACCAGTGGAGTTACAAGTGCGCTGCCAACCTTTTATCCCCTTCCCCCCCGGGTGGGCTTCCGGTACCCTCACTCACTCGGCGAAACACAGCACAGAGGCTGCTTCACGCCGGTTTTCTGTGAGGCAATGGTATCACTCCGGTCGAGCCGCCTGGTCTCCCACATTTATACACATAGGTACATATCAATGGTGTTCAGCCCTGCAGGGCTGCAGGGCAGAGGCGTTAATCTGTGAGCAAATAGCCGCATATTATTATTTATTCTGCGGGGACTGCGACCAACTTGTTTGGGGATTACTTGCTGGGGTAGGGTGGCCGTGAGTGTGGCTGCGTGGAGGACAACACAGGAAAAATAAATAAATTCACATGTAATGTGGTGTGTGTTATGTAAATATGTCTCTTATTCTTAAAGTTGGTGAATTTTGAGTGTGAATATCATTACTCTTTTTAACCGACTTTAAAAAAAGGAGGTTCTCAGTTCCATTGCTTGCGTGTATGTATGTTTGTCCGCGATTATCTCGCGTTTTTTCTATTGTGATGTGAATGACTTGTTTTGTCCTTGTATCTACTTTTCATGTGACGTTATCTCAATTATTTGACTGGCCGGATGGCGCATTTGGCAGTGGCCCTGCCTTTTACGCCAAAGGTCGTGGGTTCGATCCTCACCCTGAACAAACATTCGTGTGATAAACACTTGTGTGTGTTCAGTCTTATGTTTGTAATTTACGTATTTAAGTATTATTTACGTGTTTCCTCTGTTGTCTGATATCTGTTACACAAGTGCTTAAGCTGCTTAGTACAGAGTCAGGTCAATGTGCGAGATGTTGCGTGTATAGTTAATCTATGGACTATCCCCAATAGTCCCAACGTGTGGTCACCGAGCGATATGACCGCAGGCAGATCGGGTGCATATATTATTGCCCGTTTGTCCCGACACCACTGATGAGCTCGTTTGGCAATAAGAGGACCGATTATGTGGTTGATAGTACGTAAAGTATCAGCCTATATACTGTCCCACTGCAGGG
Organism: Cnaphalocrocis medinalis; assembly: GCA_014851415.1. Lineage (NCBI taxonomy): Eukaryota > Metazoa > Arthropoda > Insecta > Lepidoptera > Crambidae > Cnaphalocrocis > Cnaphalocrocis medinalis. The sequence goes on from JABMDO010001265.1 coordinate 109,158, forward strand.
CAAAGGCACAAAATATTTTTTTCACAGAAACAGAAATAGAGTCATCGCTAATTCGCTACCTACTATGATAAGTATTAATTTTTGAAAAAAAAACCGAGTTCAAGACTACATTACATTTTTTTTTGTTTTTTTTTTCAAAAACTACTCAATCAATTTTATTCAAATATATATGGGAACTCGCGTACGCGTCTCGGTAAACGTAGTGTAGGACGACCTCAGGCCAGATGGAGTGATGATCTGCGCAAGAGGGCTGGCTGGAGCTGGATGCGAGTAGCCGAAGATCGATCAAAGTGGCGAGCATTTGGAGAGGCCTATGTCCAGCAGTGGACTGCAGCAGGCTGATGATGATGATGATGATATATGGGAACACCGCTGAATGATGCCTACCAAACAAAAAAAGAATCATAAAAATCCATTCATTATTTGGCGGAGAAATCGAGTAACATACATACAAAAAAAACATACGGGTCGAATTAAAAACCTAGAAAATTAATATATAAATAAATATGAAATAGAATAGATATATTTTTTTAAACCGTAGCAGTGTTACGCTTCAGTATGAAATTACTTTTTTATATGATAGGTGGCAGACAAGCAGACGGATCACCTGATGATAAACGACCAGTAGGGTCACAAGTGCGCAGCCAAACCTTCTCCACAATTGGGCCTCCGGTGCCCTCAATCACCGCAAACAAACCGCAGGCGCTGCTTTACGCTCGCCGTGGTATCACTCCGGTCGAACCGGCCCATTCATGCCGAAGCGTGGCTCTCCCATCTTTAATTAGAGCAGTTGGTAAATTTTTTCCCCCAAATTCGGTTTTCGATTTCAAATGATATCCCTACTCAACCACCCTAAGTATTTAATTACTATTACTACTTCAAAACTACCCCTTGGTTAACGAAACTGCAAAAAAATACCACAATAGCTTTATAGTAGCTACCCCTAGGATTAAGGATGGTTGGTTAGTCTGCTAGCGCCGAGATTTGGTTTTTATTAATACTTTCTTTTGTTGTTTTTTGATGAAACAGATATTTGTGTTGGGTCTGGGTGTTTGTGGTCCCTTCGTTGTTTCTGGTTTCCATAGTACAAGGGAAAACCTTAGTTTGGGATCAGGACAATGTATGTGATGTTGTCTCAATTATTTGTTAAAAAAAAAAAACTTTGTCTATCGTTACTCTTTCACGCTCATCATTGAGTATACAGATGGCCTAGATCCTGAAAAAGAACATAGGCTACTTTTTATTGCAAAAAAGGGGTTAAAAGGGAAGTGAAAGTGATTAAATAGGTAATTAAAATTCTACCCAAAGAAACTATCCCACGCGGACAATGTCGCGGGTAACAGCTAGTAGTAAATGAGATTATTTTCTGGAATTTATGTGAATTTGGGCCGGGTTTATACTGGATTGGTACCTACTCATAGTACAGGGGTTGTCCTAGTTTGAGACCAAAAGAATGGAGTGATTGTCTGGCGCATTTATTTATTAGGTACTAGCGGCCGCCCGCAACTTCGTCCGCGTGGAAAAGTAACTTTTTACCCCCCTTTTAACCCCTTACAACCCCCTTTTCGCAACAAAAAGTAGCCTATGTCCTTTCTCAGGGTCTAGATCATCTGTATACCAAATTTCATTTAAATCCGTTCAGTAGTTTTGGCGTGAAAGAGTAACAGACAGACAGATAGACAGACAGACAGAGTTACTTTCGCATTTATAATATTAGTAGGGATAATAAAAAATTGATAAAAATCAAACGCCGGCGCTAGTAACCCCAACAAACTCAACAAAACCGCAAAAACACAACAGTAGTATACAGTGGCTCCCCCTAGGATTAAACAACCACTCGTTATCATTGTGCGAACGAGATGCCATTCAATTTGTCACAATACACTTTTGATGCAGATGTCTCTTTTGTGTGTCACGTTTGACAACCCTGACAGTGATATTTTTTTTATAAGTTGAGTCTGGGTGTTTGATGCAAGAGCAAAATTGTTAGTTGGGTCGTTAAACAAAAGGTAAGTAAGTAAAACATTTACTGAACACAGACAAAAAATAGATAGGACTCAGAATACATTATGTCTATGTAGGTTGTTTATATTTGTTAGTATATGATATGTATTCGTGTACTCAAATTTAATTTAATTAATGTATGTATTAATGTTTATACCTGTGTATATAAGTATTGTATCATTGCACCGCCTTACACCTTGATCAAGTATCCTTTACCAAAAGGTTGTCTGGAAGAGATCGCTGATAGTGATAAGGCCGCCTTTGTTGTACATTACTCCTGTTATAACTAGTTCAACCCCTGTACTATGAGTACCAGGTGACGATAAAAACATTTATATAAGAACAAACAAAAAATATACAACAACAACAATATATAATACAACAATAAATAGAGATAGGACTCAGAATACATTAATAGATAATAAGTTCACATACCTACGATCTGTCATAGTGTTAATAAATGAAAAAAAAAATTAATTGGTAATGGTTTTATTAATTTAAGTTGGCTAGTATACCTTAAATGTTCACCAAAGTAATCTAACCATGGGAGAGCCCCGTTTCGGCATGAATGGGCCGGCTCGACCGGATTGATTCCACGGCCTCACAAAAAAAGACCGGTGTGATCGCCAAGTGAGGGTACCGGAGGCCCAATTGGGGGGAAAGGGGGTTAAAGGTTGCGCACTTTGACTCGACAATCGCTTACCATCAGGTACCTTACCATCTGTCTTCTCGTCTGTCACCTATCACATAAAACAGTGAAGCATTTGGTGTACATATTTATTTTTTATTACATAAATATGGATGTAGTATTTTTTCTGCACCAAATATTATTATCTCATTAAAAATGATTGTATTTAACATTAAAAAAGTCATTAACGGTTTTATGTTGTTCCCAATGTTTTCATAACGCCATTGTTAGTTGATTGCTAACAAATTAAAACAGTTTTTTCAATTAAATTACCACATAATGAGAAAACACTTTACATAAGACTGCAAAAATTGTATTCTAGTGTCATTTCCCTGTGAAATTACTTCCTGGACTTTTAGAAAGCGTACGACACTGTTTGGCTTAAGTTAGAACTTAGAGGTCCGTTCTATAACTATTTATTTATTGCCAGTCAATAATGTTTACATTTAAATGAAATCAATTCAGATATTTTTTTATTTGATTTTGCTATTATACTGTCTCCCATATCTGATACGTATTCATATAGTCGTTTAGGAGTACCTAATCTAAAAAGACACGGTGTATTTTATACACCTTCTTACTTGCAGTTCTATAGGGTAACGTTGTAGGCCTAATAAAATTGTCTTCTTGGCTTAAGTGGAGTTTCACAGGGTTGAGTTCTAGGCTCAATTCTCTTCTTGGCTTTATTTGGAGTTCCACAGGGCAGCATACTAGGTCCAATTCTCTTCTTGGTTTTGTAAGGAGTTCCACAAGGTAGCGTAATTGGCCAATTCTCTTCTTGCTTTTATGTGGAGTTCCACAGGGCAGTGGTTCAGGTCCAAGACTCTTCCAACTAAGCTACATAATATTCTAGCCTCAAATTTATGGATAAAAACGGACTCGTTTTATAAAGTCGCATATTAAAAAACTGTCCCAGTATATTACAAAATGGTCTACAAGCTTACCCCTAACAACAGATGGACTTACCCCGTTTTTGGTTCAATAGTTTTTTGCCGCAATAAATATAGGATTAGCGAGGTCTAAGGGTCGTGGGGGCTATAATCTTGTAATATTGACCACGCAGGCAGAGGATTAGTGCCCTTTCGTAAAAAAGGGATTTAAGGGTTGTGGTTTTGAGCTGTTTTAGCAGACTTAAAAAGAGGTCATCTATTTGACTTAGATGTACAGACAGTCACACCAACCAGATTATATACATAGAAAGAAAAGAAAAATCATTTATATGACACATAAAAAAAGTTTACAGTTATATTGGTGGCAGACGAGCCGACGGATCACCTGATTGTAAACGATTGCCGCCGCCCATGGACACCTGCAACACCAGTGGTGTCACAAGTACACAGCCAATCTTTAACCCCCTTTACCCCAATTCAGGTACCCTCACGCATAGTAGACGAAACACGCTTTTACGCCGGTCTTCTGTGAGGCCGTGGTATCACTCCGGTCGAGCGTGGCTTTCCCAGGGTTGTGACTTGATTTCTATGTTAGAGGCCTTTGCCCTGCTGGGTCAGTATACAGGCTGATACTTTACTTTTTCATGAAAAAGCTTCAACATGTTATTGGAAAATTTTTCAAAAAAAATAATTAAAATTAGACATGATAAAATTTATCTTTTGCCCGGCTAACAGCAATTTGTATTTTTCTTCTTTTTTGTATGTTTTTTTTTCTTTTTTATTAGTTTTAATGTTAAGTAATATGTTCTTGTTGTTCAGTGAGTTTGTATATTTGTCCTATGTATATCGTGTGTGTAACAAATAAATAAATGTTTTTTTAACTAATAAATGTTGTTTATTCAATTTAGGAAACTATATTTTCAAAATTTTCTTGAGTGACCCAGAACCTTAGTGTTCTGGGTTGACGCCCCCAGTTAATTATCGTCACCTGGTAGTCATAGTACAGGGGTTGCCCTAGTTTGGGACCAGGTTGATTGGTGTGATTGTCTGGCGCATTTATTTATTTCATCTTTATCTTTCTTTATCTAATACTAGTGGCCCGCCCTCACTTCGCTTCGGGGCCGTAATTCATAAATGAGCCAATAGATGGCGCTGTGTCCAATTACATCGCGCAAGCGTTTCGTGTTTTCGGTTAACCTATAAGCCTTGTCGTTGTCTATAGAAGTTATCTCTTTATAAATAGTATAGAAGACGTAGGAAGTTTTAACTATTTACCTACTCGCTCCAGTACACTCTACCCCACAGCTACCTACACAAATCATGATTACATCCACTAGTCCACATCACACGGCCAGTGAGCACCGCCCCTAAGAGCGGAGCGTGAATGCTAATATGCATACGGCTTTATAGCTGCTTTGAATATTTGACAGGGTACACAGTAGTAATGAAGGCAATAGCTCGAGCTAAGGGTGCGCTTCATAGTTATAGCTGGCGGCATGAAAGAATAGCCATGACCGTTTAGCGAGCGTAGGCGAGCAGGCGGATCACCTGATGGTAAGCATTGCCGCCGCCCATGGACACTTGCAACACCAGTGGAGTTACAAGTGCGCTGCCAACCTTTTATCCCTTCCTCCCCGAGTGGGCCACCGGTACCCTCACTCACTCGGCGAAACAAACTTGAACTTGTAAGAAAGAAGGCTTTCTACTAAAACTGGTTCCTGCGCACTCAAGGTCATCGCTATTGTTTCATGCCGCAGACTATACCCATACACACACACACAAATCCGAACTAGTCCTAATCCTATCTTTACCTAACTAATATTATAAATGCGAAAGTAATTCTGTCTGTCTGTTACTCTTTCACGCCAAAACTACTTAACGGATTTGAAAGAAATTTGGTATACAGATGGTCTAACTCTAGACCCCGAGAAAGGACATAGGCTACTTTTTATTGCAAAAAGGGGGTTGAAAAGGGGTTGTTAAAAGGGAAGGGGGGGAGGGGTGAGAATTATTAAATAATTAAAAATGCTACCTCTCTCTTGGACATTTTTTTAAAACTTCTCAAATAAAAAAGTTACGAATTTTTTACTTAAAAAAAAAGTTTTTTTGGCTTTCCTGACAAGTAGGGTTTTGGTTTACAATACTTAAATTACAATTTAAGCTGCAGGTATTCTTGCAGGTATACTTGGTAAAGATTTAACTAGCTTCTAGTTATTTTAATACTATGTCAATATTGACTTTAAGCTACTACGAATATTTTGACATGTTAAATATACGCGAATTTCCATCTAAATTAACTTGAGATTTTCAAAGAACATCTGCCATTAATATTTTAAGATGATAAACAGTAAAGTATCAGCCTATATACTGTCCCACTGCAGGGCAAAGGCCTCCATCATAGAAATCAAGTCATCGCTACTATGATGGGATTAGGCTTAATCGCCACGCTTGCCTAATACGGGTTTTCGTTATGTGTAACTTATTTTCAATGCCATTAATGTATTCTATGTCCTATCTATTGTTGTGTTGTATCTATTTTCATCAGCAACCCACACTCGTCCACTGCTGGACATAGGTCTCCCCTAATGCACGCCACAACTCCCGATTTTCGGCCACTCTCATCCAGCCCACACCAGCCAGCCTTCGAATGTCGTCATCCCATCTTGTCTCAGCGTCCAACACTACGCTTATCGAGTCGCGGTCTCCACTCAAGGACTTTACGGCTCCAACGGTTGTCAGTTCTGCGGCTAATGTGACCAGCCCACTGCCACTTCAGTTCGGCTGGGCTATGTCGGTTACTCTGGTTCTATCTATTCTGTCTTCTGGTATCTATTTTGTCTATGGTCAATTAATATTTTACTTGCTTGAACCTTTGGCGTATGGCAGGGCTGTACAAGTCACCCTCGAGGTTCCAGGCAGGGAGACGGTTGAATAAAAACACCAGTTCCGTCTGTGTAGCTTGAATTTATTTTGCAACCTGTGAAACCTAGGCAGGCGGCTTGGGGTCATTATTCCGGTGACACACAATGCTTGCGCAATGTAAAAATGCATAGTGCCATCTACCGGAATAATGACGAACCGCCCGCTTGTGTGCTTTGTACAAGGGTCACAACCAAACGTTCCATTGGTCCGGTCAATATTAGTTCCTCAGAACGAAGATGTGAAAGGTTCAGCAAATTGTAACAAATTACTGAAGATCAGGCGGAGGAAATTTTCGCGAAAAGCAATTTTTGGGAAGTCAGTGAAGACATAAATTAGGATACATTGACTTTAGAGGGCACTGTTACACCGTACTGTGATGTACAGTGGCCAGCACATCAAGTTACTACAATCTGTCAAATTTCCTCAGTTGATATTGAACCAAACACGTTTGACATAAAAGTGAGGTTCGATTGAAGAAATTTGACAGATTGTAGTAACTTGATGTGCTGGCCACCGTACAAGCTTTTGTGACAGACGAGCAGACGGGACGCCTGATGGTAAGTGATCACCGCTTACACACCTGACAAAAGTAGAGTCAGAAGTGCGCTGCCAACCTTTATCCCTTTTCCTCCCATGTGGGCTTCCGGTACCCTCACTCACTCGGCGAAACACAGTACAGGTGCTGCTTCACGCCGGTATTCTGTTAGGCATTGGTATCACTCCGGTCGAGCCGGCCCATTCATGCCGAAGCGTGGCTCTCCCACAATTAAATAGTATCAGCGTATATACTGTCCCACTGCAGGGCAAAGGCTTCCATCATAGAAATCAAGTCATCGCTACTATGACGGGATAAGGCTTAATCACCACGCTTGCCTGATGCGGTGCGGTGATCACAAACTAGTTAGAGCTATGTTCGAAAAATTCGAAACATACGTTTGGTCGACCCGGGAACCGAACCCGGGACCCCGAGATCACGGCCCGGTCCAAAAACCACTGGACCCACGGGGTGTTAATATTCAAGCTATTTGAGGGTGACTAGTCCCCGGTAAAAAAATAAGTCCTATATTCGTATGCGATCCGTCAAATTTTTTCTCCGGTGTAACACACAGCCAAGTTCGGTAATAAATTACGCACTTTTTTAGGAACAGAAAAATGCCCACCATCCATAAACGTCTTCGCAAATTTCCTTAAACTGTCTTAATTTATGACGGCATAATATTAATATAGGATGGCGATAATCATCTTGCCATGGCTAATCTTTCCATTATCATGTATTTATTTCATCTTGTTACTGGCAATAACATATAAAAAAGTTATTATTTTTTAAATTATAGAATCTAAATTACCAATAAATAAATTACATCAGCAAGTGTTTTTGGAAAAAAGAGGTATGGTACGATCATTTTATTGCAGTAGCAACATTGTAGTTCCTAGTTTTTTTTGTCTTGAATTCCTGTTTTGGGTATGGATTAAGATTAAGATTTTGTTATTTCATTTTAATTTTGCGGCTCAGGGTTTTCATTTTAATTTGAAATCTAATTTTTATACCCGGATACGGATATGAAATTATATCGGATTATCCGCAGGTGAGCCGCACGCTTGTTTGTCAACGACTTTGTAAAAAAAATTAAAAAGTTGTAGTTATTTTTCTTCTAGGTTATGGAAATACGAATGGGGGGCTACCGCGTGTGATAAATCCGCTAGATGGCGTATTGTAGAACCAAGGTCCATCCTCGGTGATTGGTTATTTTTTGAAATGTCAAAATGTCACTTAACAACCAATGACGTTGAGGTTGGACCTCAGTCTAAAAGTACGCCATCTAGCAGATAGATATCCTCCATTAGATAATAATAATATTATGTAGTTAAATCTTTATAAGGTTAAGGTAAAGCTAGTTAAGGTTATTAAAAGAGGGTAATGTTAAACCTATTGAGTACTAATGGCCCATCTTCACTACCTTTCGAAAATGTATTAGATCTAATATGTACTAATAGATGGCGCTGGTGTCGTTTACATCTCGCTATGTTTCTCCTTATCGGTTTACCTATAAGCCTTGACGTTTTCTCGTACCTCTACAGTAAAGCTTTTACTTTACAAATAGCCATGATAAGCTAAAATAAGCCCATACAGATTTTCAACCCCTACTTCCTACCCCTAGGACGATAAATAATCACTGATGTGAAATCCCCTAATAGCAAAAAGTCATTGAGTACAAGAAAATGCAGTTTTTACCCCATACAAAATATACAGGGGGCACGGTAAACGTAAGCCAAGTAGAGTGCAAAAATTTCGCACTCAGCGAAATTGGATCTCCGACAACAAAAATCTTCAACACAAAATAGATAGACACAGAAGGTAGGCTCTAACTGATACTGATATTGATGAAGTCTTCGTTGACCTAAAATCTCTTATAATCTATCTAATCAGTACTATTGTCTCTTGCATACATTCCGTATCGTCTTTCTTATACAAGAGGCGGCAAACGAGCAAGCGAGTCACCTGCTGCTAAGTAATCACCGTCGCTGATGCGTTGCCGGCCTTGTAAAAGAAGTACAGTCTCAGTCTGTCTATCTCTGCTGACACCGAAACACGCCGAAATCATGTCCTTCTAACCGATATTTCGGTTATGGCGGCCTCAATCTAACGGTCAGCCATAGACCCTGGACATTTATTATTAGTGCACAAGTGTATGCGCAGACACAAGTGCACTCTATTCCCTTATCCTAATTTTGATGAGACACCATAATGATACATCTTCTTGAATTATCGACGGGTAATATATTTCTCGTTAGTGTAATAAAAACTGCAATCTAACTTATAAATAAAAGTCACGCAACCGTTACGTTGATGGACATCGATAAATCGATATAAAATCGACTCGTACATTTCATTCATACAATCATGTCTGTATATCAAACCGTAAGTAGCTTTTAATTTTTAAAATTTCGTGTCTCTTATTTCTAATGACATAAGAGTGAAGTGGCTGTCAAAATAATGCAGTACAGTCAATGTCATATATACAGTTACATCCCTGATGTCTTAAATACTAAGCAATACTCGCGATATGCAATAAGGGGCTATATCGATGAAACTAGCGCCACAATCAGTATAAATAACTGATTGTGGCGGAAATATAATATTTTTGAAAAAAGTAAAACATTACAGACATAGATAAAAAGTAGATTGGATTTTTCAAGATGACGTAATACAATATTTACGAGTATAACACGCGACAAGTAACAATAATGTTAATTATTGCTAAAAACGGCCACTTTTAGCAATAACTGACATTATTGTTAAAACATTGTTTGACGTTTACAGTTGTTCTAAATTTTTTTTTACCACAGTGAATGCTTTGTTAAATTTTCAAATTCAAAATTATAATTACCACATACCGTGAATATCGCCATGTATTCGGATATCTTAGATGTAACTTTCTACATGACTGTACTAATCTACAATAATATTTATTACCTTTCTCCGCTACATTGTTTTAAAACAATACAAGGTGCGGCACTTGGCGGTGCACTACCGTGCCCCCATAAACAACAGGAAATTATTGTCTATGGTCGTATCGAAGGGGGGCTTATGGAGCGAAATCAATGACTTCCGGATAGGAAGGTATTACGAGACAAGGGGTCTTAGGTTCGAGTCTTGGGTGATCAGGGTTTACATAATGGTTGTTTTTTGTGGGGTGGTAAACGAGGAAACGTTTCGCCTGATGGTAAGGATTTCCGGACATAGACAAATGTGATAAGGATATTAGAGATTAACATGATGAGAAATCAGCCTTTTAGTAATGTTACTGAGTTTTATTTGTGTCACATTTTTATGTAGTAGATGGCAGGCGAGCAGACGGATCACCTGATGGTAAGAACAACGCAAAACTCTCGTGACTCTACAAGTGTTTACGGGCGGCGGCCATTGCTTACCATCAGGTGATCCGCCTTGCAAATCGGACTATATTCTTTGGAGCAGAAAGTCCCATCTCCTATATTAAAAACTCACTGGAGGCCCACCCTCACTTCGTTTTGGGACTGTAGTTCTACAGTCTACCGATAGATGGCCCGGGCGATGATTGCATCGCGCTATTGTTTGGGTTTGTAGTAAGGTTTGTCGATGTCTATGGAGTTTGTCTCTTTATCAATAGTATAGATAGAATAAGATAGGTGCCACTTTTCGTACTACCTTCTGATATACTCATTCATATTATTGATGATTAATCGCTTCGTCCGAAAAACAACTGTTCATCATTAGCAACCCACGCTCGTCCACTGCTGGACATAGGTCTCCCCTAATGCACGCCACCCGGCTCCCGATTTCGGCCACTCTCATCCAGCTCACACCAGCCAGCCTTCGAATGTCGTCATCCCATCTTGTCGCAGGGCGTCCAACACACGCTTACCGAGTCGCGGTCTCCACTCAAGGACTTTATGGCTCCAACGGTTGTCAGTTCTGCGGCTAATGTGACCAGCCCACTGCCACTTCAGTTTGCTAATTCGGTGGGCTATGTCGGTGACATACTGTTAATTGGACTTTATTCTTTAGAGCAGAAAGTCCGATCTCCTATATTAAAAATAGTGGCCCGCCCTCACTTCGCTTCGGGGCCGTAATTCCTAAATGAGCCAATAGATGGCGCTGTGTCCAATAACATCGCGCAAGCGTTTCGTGTTTTCGGTTTACCTATAAGCCTTGTCGTTGTCTATAGAAGTTATCTCTTTATAAATAGTATAGATATAGATATAGAAAATATTGCAAATCGGACTTCATTCGTTGGTTTGCATATTTTTATGTCAGTGTCTTTGGATATTGTTCTGTTCCCAGACGGACGCAAACGCTGTGGTCGTAAACTCATGCGCAGCTGACACGGTTAAGTTACCGTTAGGGGACGTTTCCAATGGACGACACGGCGCGAGGAAGTCGCGAAAATTCTATCATAGAAACACTGGATGACACTGGACTGAATGGTTGACTGGTAGAGAATGACTCTTGGTATTAAGTTCGCTTATTGTATATCTTTTAGTACAATAAAATTTAAAATAAATAAATACAGCGTAAACGCTGTAAAAGTATCCGCCCTTTATGTCATTCATTGATTTACTCGTAATATTTTACATACCATTGTGTGGTTAATATATAATCATCATCATCATCATCATTTCAGCCAATAGACGTCCACAGCTGGACATAGGCCTCCCCCAAAGTTCTCCACACAGATCGGTCCTGTGCCACCCGCATCCAATGGACTCCTGCGACCTTTACCAGATCGTCGGTCCACCTGGTGGGAGGCCTGCCACGGCTGCGGCCTCCTGCGCGTGGCCTCCACTCAAGGACTTTACGGCTCCAACGGTTGTCAGTTCTGCGGCTAATGTGACCAGCCCACTGCCACTTCAGTTTGCTAATTCGGTGGGCTATGTCGGTGACATACTGTTAATTGGACTTTATTCTTTGGAGCAAAAAGTCCGATCTCCTATATTAAAAACTCACTGGAGGCCCCCTCACTTCGTTTGGCACTGTAGTTCTACAGTCTACCGATAGATGGCGCTGTGTCCAATTATATCGCGCAAGCGTTTCGTGTTTTCGGTTTACCTATAAGCCTTGTCGTTGTCTATAGAAGTTATCTCTTTATAAATAGTATAGAAGATATAGAAAATATTGCAAATCGGATTTCATTCGTTGGTTTGCTTATTTTTATGTCAGTGTCTTTGGATATTGTTCTGTTCCCAGACGGACGCAAACGCTGCGGTCGTAAACTCATGCGCAGCTGACACGGTTAAGTTACCGTTAGGGGACGTTTCCAATGGACGACACGGCGCGAGGAAGTCGCGAAAATTCTATCATAGAAACACTGGATACCGCGTGAACACGTCAAATGTGTCCACCAATGGACTTTGGACCCGTGGTCGTCAAACTGCGGCCCGCGGGCCGCATGCGGCCTGCAGACGTTATTTGTGCGGCCCGCGACATAGTAAAGTCAAAGTCAAATCATTTATTGCATTTCATGAATGTGATACCTACAGGTGGAATAAAATTGTTATAATAGTACATCATGATACCTGTTAGGCATAGCAACATAAATATCTAAAATTGTGAACGTGGAACGGATCATATTGCACTAACAATATTTTTATCTTCATAGAATTCATTTAGGCTATAATAGCATTTTTTAATTAATATTTGTTTCAGTAGATTCATTTAATTACTAGTCAACTACATTTTCTTACTTATCTGAAATCAGTTTAATGGTTTTTAAGTAGAGAAGTAATAGACATACGTTTTCGCATTTATATGAATAGTGTGGACTACTATGGATAAGTACCTATGCAAAAGCTCTTGACGACCCGTTTAGCGCAATGGTTTGAGCGCCAGTTGAGACGTAAGGGTCGCGGGTTCGATCCCGCACCAACACAAATGTTTGTTGATGAAACAGATATTTGTGTTGGGTCTGGGTGTTTGTAGTACCTTCGTTGTTTCTGGTTTCCATAGCACAAGGGAAAACCTTAGTTTGGAGCCAGGACAATGTATGTGATGTTGTGTCAATTTATTTATTATTTATTTATTGTATTTAAGTATTATTTGTGTTTCCTCTGTCACACAAGTGATACTTAGTACGGACTACGGAGTCAGGTCAATTTATGAGGTATTTTTGTGAATTTGTAAGTAAATCATAAGTTATAATGGATCGCAATCCTGGATTTTTTTAAATCTATATGCGTTAGTACCTTTACTAGTGTCCTCTCAGTAGAATAGAATACAATAGAAATATTTATTATTTTGGACATCACAACACGATACAAACATTCTGTTTACATTAAGCACATATTTTTAGGGTACAAAATGGTCGGGCAGTGCCTAATATTCCGTGTGCTGTGCTGTGGCGTCCCACGTAAATGGCCCTCATTCAGCTTAAGGGGCTATACGAATGAAACTAGCGCCGCCAACCTATTTAGCAATAATTGACATTATTGTTACTGTCGCGTGTTTATATATTGTATTGCATCTTGAAAAATTCAATTTACTTATATCTAAGTCTGTAATGTTTTGCTTTCTTAAAAAATATCGTATTTTCGCCACAATCAGTGTAAATTGGTTGGCGGCGCTAGTTTCATTCGTGTAGCCCGTTAAATCGACATTCCGAGCCAGCGCGGCAGCGGTAGATTACTCGTATATGTTTTGACATTCATAAGTGTTCTGTATGGACCTAACTTGAATAAAGATTTTTCTATATCTTTTATTTTTTTATAACTGTTTTTTTATAACGTAAGAAGGCAATCGAGCAATGGGGTCACCTGATGGCAAGTGAACACCGCCGCCCATGGAAAACAGCTACACTAGAAGGAGTGCGGATGCGTTGCCGGCCTTTTAGGAAGGTATAAAATTAAGGTAAGTATTGAATTTGATTTATAATCCCGTGATACAGTGGACACAAACGGGCAATTACTACGTAGTAAGACAAACAGAGTGATTGCAAAACGAGAGGTTCCGAGAACGCGGACAGACGAACGTGTGGCTTAACACTGTAGATAGATAGATAGATTAACTTTTAGCACGAAAATGACCTACTTTTAAATGATTACATTCTCCACGGCGAGTTTGACGACAAATATCTACCTCAGTTTTTGGTTGCAGCAGGATTTTTTAAGTGATTTAACTGTGGGAGAGCCATGCTTCGGCATGAATGGCCGGCTCGACCGGAGTGATACCACTGCCTCACAGAAAACCGGCGTGAAGCAGCCCCTGTGCTGTGTTTCGCCGAGTGAGTGAGGGCCCATCGGGGGGGAAGGGGATAAAAGGTTAGCAGCGCACTTGTTGCATGTGTCCATGGGCGGCGGCAATTGCTTACCATCAGGTGATCCGCCTGCTCGTCTGCTACCTATCACATAAACAAAAGTGATAGATGGCATATGAGTAGACTGATCACCTGATGGTAAGCGATTGCCGCCGCCCATAGACATCTGCAACACCAGTAGAGTCAAGTGCGCTACGACCTCTCTCTTAATGGATCTTGGGGTACCGGGTTCAATTCCTGGGTCGAGCAAAAAGTATGGTTCGTATTTTATACGCTTTTGTTTGTATTTTGTTGTTGTGATTGTGTTTAATAAAAGAAGGATTGTTTTCATTTCTATCCGGGTTGGATTCCCGAGTCGAGCAAAAAGTATGTTACGAACATAGCTCGGGTTTGTGATCACCGCACCTGCATTAGGCAAGCGTGGTGATTTAAGCCTAACCCATCTATAGTAGTGGATACTTGATTTCTATGATGCGAGGCCTTTGCCCTGCAGTGGGACAGTGCTATAGGCTGATACTTTCTTTTTATTGTTCATCTTTATTTCTTAAATCGTCTTTACTATTTATAGAGAGATATTCTCATGTTTCCCCGGCAGGGTTAATGGTGAACCGGATAACACGAACACTTGCACGATACAATTCAACGCTCACCGCCATCTATTGGAAGACAGGGATCTACTGTCCCCTGAAACGAAGTGAGGGCGGGCCTACTAGTCTTCTAACTCTACCACATATATTGTTGACTATTAAATAAAGAAATCTACTTTATCGCGGGCCGCACAAACAACGTCCACGGGCCGCAGTTTGACGACCACGGCTCTATACTATTTATAAGAGATAACTTCAATACACAACGACAAGGCTTTTAGGTAAACCGAAAACACGAAACGCTTGCGCGATGTAATTGGACACAGCGCCATCTATTGGTTTATTACTGAATTACAGTCCCGTAGCGAGGGCGGGCCACTAGTGATTTAAAACCATACATTTATACATTAAATCATCCTTTCTCAACGATTAATCATGCATGATTCTCACACTCACATCATAACGGCAATTTAATATTTAACATAAGAGTTAAGTTGCTTCATCAGCAAGTTAAGTCATTTTTGCCATGTGAACGCCGTGTGAACGGCAAAAATGACTTAAGTTGCTATACGAATGAAACTAGCGCGGCCAACCTATTTACACTGATTGTGACGAAAATATGATATTTTTGAAGAAAATAAAACATTACAGACTTAGATCCTATATTGAATTTTTCAAGATGCAATACAATATTTCTAACACCACAAGTAACAATATTTAATTATTGCTAAAAACGGCCACTTTTAGCAATAATTGACATTATTGTTACTTGTCGCGGGTGTTTATATATTGTATTGCATCTTGAAAAATTCAATTTACTACTATCTTAGTCTGTAATGTTTTGCTTTCTTAAAAAATATCGTATTTTCGCCACAATCAGTGTAAATAGGTTGGCGGCGCTAGTTTCATTCGTGTAGCCCCTTAACGTTTCTAAAGGTCAAAAGGTCTCTTAACTTTGTCCTAGATCTTATAATCTGTATAATACGTTTCATACACTCTAGGGGCCGATTCTGGTGCAGTAGACATTCGCATTTTTACTGACTTGTATCACAAAATACATATCGACACAGAAGGCTGACTGCCCACTAAGAGCTAAAAATATGTCATGTACTCACGCATGCGCACTAACGGGCAAAAACGCCTTTTCGACCACATTAATCCTAACTTATGACATAAGATTGTCAAACTGTCGAGGTCTGTGGTAGAGGACGCGCGCTTATGTACTCATGCCGGGCAACAACCCTAGCATATGTCAACGAACTCTTCTAAATTCAAAATCAGGTCAAAGTCTAACTTCTGTGTGTAATTATTTTGTGCTTGTATGCTTACTAAGCATTGCTTAGTACAAACTTTTCACATATCGTAGAATATTCGTATCGTAAACCATTTGTATGAATTTGAGAGGTCGCTCTCTCTATCGTACGTAGGTGGAACTAAACTATATCGCACAAACGTCAAAAAGGATATCACAATCTGAGAACGCCCGTCCACAGATTATACAACTAACATATCCAAGACATTTTCGATGGTACAGTACGAGGCAAGAAAGTGTAGTTATGACCTTGAGTGCGCAGAAACCAATTTTGATAGAAAGTCTTCTTTTTTACAAGTGCGCAAAATAACGGTCATCGCTATACTTTCGTGCCGCCAGCTATACGATACGATACGTCATCGAAGGTGCTTCGTACTGAATACTGTGTCAGCTCCTCTGTTAAGTAGCTTGCATTCATGTCTACTTACAATATTAAAGGTATCGCAGATGTGATGTTAGTCTATCTTAGCATTACAATTACCTGTAAACAAAGAAAATACGAAAATTAGAATAGAAATTAAAAAGTGAAGTAAGTAAAATATCAGCCTATATACTGTCCCACTGCAGGGCAAAGGCCTCCATCATAGAAATCAAGTCATCGCTACTATGACGGGATTAGGCTTAATCACCACGCTTGCCTAATGCGGTGCGGTGATCACAAACCCGAGCTATCATATAAAAAAATTGACTGCCTCGTTGTCGAGTGTCGACTTCAATGTCGAGCGCACGAGAATCGCCCCCCTGGTCCTGTTATCACTATCAGCTCGCGACTCACGTCTACTATTTAGCATAGAGATGCTTGTCTCTGGTTTGTGTAAAGAATCGCGGCCTTTTTATTTTTTTCTGTTTCTGGTGTAATATTTGGTTCAAAAACATTTAAGTTAATTCGCTGCATTATTCCTCTACCCAAAGGTTGTCTGGAAGAGATCGCTATTAGCGATAAGGCTGCCGATATTGTATTTGGAAATTACTATTAGCATTAAGTTCTGTAATGTGTTGTGCAATAAAGAGTATCTATCTATCTATCTAAGTGATTTATTTAATAGAGAGCGGGGCCTTCAGGCGCTCCTTCACTCCGGTCCTCTGTGAGGCCGTGGTATCACTTAGGTCGAGCCGGCACATTCAAGTTGAAGCGTGGCTCTTACACTTAATTTTTCAACGGGTATAGCAGGTGTCCTACTTACCTACCATAGCCAAAAAGTTGTCACTGTCATTAATTGGGCCATTTATTTTATAACTAGCGGCCGCCCGCGACTTCGTCCGCGTGGAAAAGTAACTTTTTACCCCCTTTTAACCCCTTAAAACCCCCTTTTCGGAATAAAAAGAAGCCTATGTTCTTTGTCAGGTTCTAGATCTGTATACCAAATTTCATTTAAATCCGTTCAGTAGTTTTGGCGTGAAAGAGTAACAGACAGACAGATAGAGTTACTTTCGCATTTATAATAGGGTATTTGACTAATCTCGATATAGTAAAAATATTTATACTTTTCCAAATACTGGTAAATAAGAACCAATAGCCAAAATTTTCAGTTAAAAATATAACGTCTAGCTGGTTTTATGAGCATTCAAAGTTTCATGGGCAAGTCCAATTTTAAAGTATTACAATTTAAAAAAATAATTATATCATTGAACTATCCGTACATTTTCCACCAACTTTTATTATAAACCAATTACTTAAACAAAACATTTGATATAGCTACCAAACAAAATTTACTAGTCGCGCATACAGGATACGAGCATGTGACGTCACTTGCCTGTAGTCATTTGTATAGAGCGTTTTTGGCTTGCCCAAATATGTACTCTTAAAGTTAGATATCTCAGGTATACGAATCAGAATCGAGTAATTCTTTCAATAATGTTTCTTAAATTGGGAGGTCTTTTGATTAAACACATTAAAAATTTAGTCAAATACCCTATATTAGTTAGGATAAGCAGACGAGCCTTCGGTCCACCTGATGGTAATTGGTAACCGCCGCTCATAGTCATAAACCAAGAAGAACTATTTACAAACCTTCTTTTTAATAAGGCAAAGATTAAAAATATAGGTAATTATATGCTCTTTTTCCACGATACAAAAATAGGCAGAAAGCCAACGTTGCATCCTGCACATCTCGCCACATATATCACTTACTGTCGAAGACATTGCATTCGTAGTTCCTAAGGAAATTGAATGCAAACCCCGCAAAGACTAGTGATGTGCTTGGGAAAGTCTGTACGTATACGGAAACTAGGTCCACGGATATTTCTTTCTTTTTAGGACCGGTTTTTTATTCGTTCGTTTCGAGTCGACCCAGACTCTCGGGGAGTGCCCTGTAGCTAGGGGCGTTAAGAATACTGCCAAGGTATTCCCGGCCTGTCGTTGAGAGGCGACTAAACGGGCTTCGGAGTACGTGAGCATGCCACTACTGGGGAGTGGCTTTCTCAGTATCACGACTCCGTGAGGGAAAAAATCCTACTGGGTGTCCTGGTAGGTCGCGCATTTGGGATGGGCTGCATTGCGCCAAACAATTTGGCTCAAAGTGGCGAGCGCGATTTGCGGTACGGTCCAGTCCCGGCTGTGGGGTATCCGACCGTGATTGCGCTGAGATGAAAACCCCAGGGGTTTTGGTTAGGGTAAGAGTCCCACACACCACCTTGTCCCCCACATGTGGCAAGGTGAAGACCATGATGGTTTCCCCAGGGAAAAAAAAAGACTTTGAAGGTGGGTGTTCTGGAAGACGGCTACCGTCAGCTAAGACTCATAGACCATAGTACAGCGAATACCCAGGTTTGAAATCTTATTACCCTTAATAAGGCAGTGACAAAGTAGTTACCACCTGATTATGAACCTTATCTATCAAAACATAAGAGCAAAAACCGATGAAATATTTCGTTTACTTATGCCCTATTAAGGGTAGTGAAATGACTAGCGAAATTATTTAATTTCTTAGATATTCTCTACGAGCCAACTCTCGAGTGCATCTAAAATTTTTTTTTGGTTTTCCTTCACATATCAATTGCAAATTGTTTAATTATGTGGGAACATCACTTAAATTGCAATAGTTATTTTTTTTAGTTTTTCCCTCAAATATTCTATTCCCATTATCGAAGACGCATCTGTTAACTTGTAGCTTATGGAAAACAATCAATTATCCATACTAATATTATAAATGCGAAAGTAACTCTGTCTGTCTGTCTGCTACTCTTTCACGCCAAAACTACTGAACGGATTTAAATGAAATTTGGTATACAGATAATCTAGACCCTGAGAAAGGACATAGGCTACTTTTTATTGTGAAAAGGGGGTTGAAAGGGGGGGTAAATAGTTACTATTCCACGCGGACGTAGTGCGCGGGCGGCCGCTAGTAATTAATAAAATCTTTTATCTCTTAAAATGAAATGACATGGGAAAGAGCGAGATAACCAACTCAAGACATGTATGATTATGAAATAAGAAATAAAAGTATTTTGTATTTGTAATTGTAATTATTGAGTATTGAAATTTTGGGTTTTTCCCTCACACATTTGTCAAATACTGTTGTTAACTTAATATGAATTGTAAAATCTTGGTCTTCCTAATATAAATAAATAAAATAAAATATCCGCGGATACGGATACCATGAACCTATTCCCGGTGATTCGTCACATCCCTAGAGGTAAGTACGAACATACATTTCCCTACAACTGGTTTAATGTTACGTACAGCGTTGTGAGTAACTTATTTAGAACGGGAAATAACATTAGTACTGGAAATTGTGGAACTTGGGAACATCGATGTATTCTCTAGATACACCACACAATTGTGGGAGAGCCATGCTTCGGCATGAATGGGCCGGCTCGACCGGAGTGATACCACTGCCTCACAGAAAACCGGCGTGAAGCAGCTCCTGTGATGTGTTTCGCCGAGTGAGTGAGGTACCGGAGGTCCATCGGGGGGAAGGGGATAAAAGGTTAGCAGCGCACTTGTTGCATGTGTTCATGGGCGGCGGCAATTGCTTACCATCAGGTGATCCGCCTGCTCGTCTGCTACCTATCACATTAAAAAAAAATACACACCGTGGGAGAGCCAAGCTTCGGCATGAATTGGCCAGCTATACAGGTTACAGATGAGCAGACGGATCACCTGATGGTAAGCAATTTCCGCCGGTCATAACAAACACCAGTAGAGACACAAGAGCGCTGCCAACCTTTAACCCCCTTTCTACCCAATTGGGCCTCCGGTACCCTAACGCACTCAACGAAACACAGCGCAGGTGCTCATTCGGAAACCGGTCCATTCATGCCGAAACGTGTCTTTCCCTCGATAAAAAGGGGTTATTGTACATTGACCACAAAGTAAACTCACCACAGTACATAAGAAAGATTATTATATAAAATATTAAAAATAAGTGCAATTGTTTAGTTTAAGCGTGAAGCGCATTTATTATATTCATTCATTCTTTCATTCATTTAAAATATATTATAATACATAGAAATCGATTCGGTCCCTACTGAAAATCAGCGCTATGGCTCAGGACCATAGCTTAATGCTGAGTTGGGTCCGATTCGACACTTAGCTCATTGTTTTATTAGTGAATTTGTTTCTCTTTAATATTTGTTAAGTGTCGAATAAATTATTTTCATTTCATTTCATTTTCATTTTCACAGAAAAAAGTATGTGTAAACTCACCACAGTTCTATTTTTATGAAGTAAATTGTTTATTATTAATATTGGTTATTGTAAACTCACCACCATTGATTTTGTGAAAAGGTCTGCAAAAAAATCAAACAATAAGTAGAGCTATCGTTACTTTAAGAAAAAAATGTGAACTGAGGATTTGTGGCGAATTTACAACAAACCATAAAAAAAAGTATGTCTGATCATGAATAAAGTGTCTGTGTGTATTATATGTATTAAGGTGTATTATAATAATTTGTGTTTCCTCTGTTGTGTGATATCTGTAACACGTTCACCACCTTGAGTAAAGTGTCAAGTAATTTACTCTTCAATTAAAATGGGTTCGGAGAAAATTGGGCCCTGGTCCGCGGCCTAGTTTAATTTAAATATTTTTTTCAATACAAAAATACCAGGGGCCAATTTTCTCCGAACCCACTTTAATTGACAAGTAAATTATTTGACACTTTACTCGGAGGTGGTGAAGGAGGCCCTAAGCAATCTATTTAGTTAGGTCCCGAGTATGAGATGTTGTGAGAATTTAATTTTATTAAGTAAGTGTAGTATCTATACTTCTTCTATAATCTATGACATGTATAAAGAGATAACTTCTTTAGACAACGACAAGGCTTATAGGTAAACCGAAAACACGAAACGCTTGCGCGATGTAATTGAGCACAGCGCCATCTATTGGTTCGTTTCTGAATTACGGTCCCGAAGCGAAGTGAGGGCGGGCCACTAGTGTATAGATAAAGGTTACTTCCATTAGTGAATCATACAGCATTCCCCCGCAATCAAAAGTTTATCTCAAGCAAGATACATTTAATAACCGAAATTTTAATTAAAACTATCAGATGAGGGTCGAACTACGCTTTAATAGTCGTGGTTTGAGAAACTATGCGAAATACAGCAATAATACGACCGTAAGTCTTATAGCAGAGTTTAAGCACTCTTACAGCAGCTGTATAGCATAGAGTAGTGTTGGGTATACATAGTAACTGTACTGCGGCATGAAACTATAGCGATGACCTTGAGTGCGCAGAAACCAATTTTAGTAGAAAGTCTTCTTTTTTACAAGTGCGCAAACTAATGGTCATCACAATTCTTTCATGCCGCCAGTTATTATCGAAAATTACCGTGGCAGAGCCACGCTTCGGTATGAATGCCGCCCCATTCATGCTCAAGCGAAGTGATACCATGACCTTACAGAAGACAGACTTGCGACTCTACTGGTGTTGCGGGTGTCTATGAGCGGCCGGCGGCCATTGCTTACCAACAGGTGATCCGTCTGCTCGTCTGCCACCTATAATATACCACCGACAGCTCAGTACGCGTGGCGAGTGTTGGGTCCAGAAAATAGAACTTTATCGCCATGATAGAAACGGGACTAAACGGGATGATATTTAAAAATAAGTACATTATAACACTTACTGCTTGACTGCGTTAAACAGCCGTGGTCACAAGCGGACTTTCGCGGAATCCGAAGTCCGATTGTGACCACGGCTTAAAATATCCTCGTTTAGTCCCATTTAGATCAAGTGAGTGGCCCGCCCTCACTTCGTTTCGGGACTGTAGTTCCACTGTCCACCAATAGATGGCGCTGGGCGTTGATTGTATCGCGCAAGTGTTTCTTGTTTTCGGTTTAGCTATAAGCCCTGGCGTGGCCTTTATAAATAGTATATAAGATACGTATAATGCGACGCGATAGATTAAAAACATATATCGCCTTGGACTCGTCAAGAAGGATCCATTATAAATGTAAACATGGCTCCACCTAATACCTATCGGATATTTTATTTGCAAATACCCTTGTTAACCTCGCTACTTGCAATTCTCATTGCCGTGAAAAGTAGAATTATTTTAAAATAATTAAACTATTACATGAAGAAACCGATTATCTTCGCCCATCTGCCAAAACCATCACAGACCCAATTTTTACGGTCTACTTGTAGCAAATTACAACATGCAACCCATAATTACGTTACATACAAGGGCCATACAAGTTGATTGCCATACTGAATCATATGATAGGCTTGTTTCCAAGGTTAGAGATTGGAAGATTTTTTGTATAAAATGGAGAAATAACGGTAAAAAAAAACTATATACAAGAATTTAGTTTGATATTTTTTGTCATCAGTCAATTAAAGTTAGATCTAAATTTGATACGTAACTAGCACGCTGTGACGTCACAGCGTGGCAGGGCCGTTGTATGGAGCGTTTTGACAAGGTTTATTTTATGTGATCTTTGAATGTGATATCTCGGAGAATATTCATGCTAACAGAGTAATCTTTTGCCGATGTTTCTACTTTGGAGAGCTTCTTTGATATAATTAAGTTTAAAGTTTAATTAAATTTGAAGTAAGCAATTGCCGCCGCTCATAGACACCTGCAACACCAGTGGAGTTACAAACAAGTGCGCTGCCAACCATTTATCCCCTTCCCCCGTGTGGGCCTCCGGTACCCTCACTCACTCGGCGAAACACAGCACAGGGGCTGCTTCACGCCGGTTTTCTGTGAGGCAGTGGTATCACTCCGATCGAGCCGGCCCATTCATGCCGAAGCGTGGCTCTCCCACAGTAAAACAAAAAACTGTCAGCCTATACGGTCCCACTGCAGGGCAAAGGCCTCCATCATAAAAATAAATAAATAAATGCGCCAGACAATCACACCAATCAACCTGGTCTCAAACTAGGGCAACCCCTGTACTATGAGTACCAGTTGACGATTAGTTAACTGGGGGCGCCAGAACACCCAGACCCAAGAAAACTTAGAAAATGTTGTTTCCTAAATTGACTTGACCCGTCGAACGAATCGAACCCACGACCTTTGGCGTATGAGGCAGAGAGGGAAAGGGGGAGAAGGGCAGTCTAACAGTACGCCATCTAGTGGATTATTTACACATGATTAACAAGCATTTAAGAGATAATAGGGGCTTTATCTGCTTTAATGATTGTTAAAATTGACATTTGCGCATCGACTCATCGGTAGCATATGTTGGAATTGATTTATTTAAGACCTATGTAACCATATTCTTGCAAATAAATGATTTACTTACTTACTAACATTTAGAGCTCATTAAATATGTATTTGTCGCTTTTTTTGCGGTAGGTGGCAGACGGGAAGACGGGTCACCTAAAGGTAATCACTGGGGGCTCCCATTGAATCAATACCTAAGCCCTTAAAAGCACATTTGGACATTTTATCTCAGACCAGCTTTCAAATCCCGATTTTCCAACATCAAAGATTTTAGCTGAAAAATCCGTCTTTAGCTGAAAATCCGTAGACTTTTCAGAAACTTTTAAACTCCCGAAACGTGGTCTTATTCCAGTTCGCTCAAAGGAGTCATAAAGGCTGGAAATATTCAAATAGCCATCATGTTCTCGCTAATGCTGTATGTCGGGGCGAGCATACGGGAAGATACTTCGGCCGGTCACGCCGATTAAACCTTAAACGGTTGTGACGCAGATAGTCACTTTCGTAATGGTCTTAGCGAAAAATTTAGTCACTTTCGCAGAATGTCATTTTTGTAACTCGTCACTTTCGCAGAATGTCATTTTTGTAACTGTTCACTTTCGCAGAATGTCATTTTTGTAACTGTTCACTTTCGCAGAAACTGTCATTTTTGTAACTGGTCACTTTCGCAGAATGTCATTTTTGTAATGTTCACTTTCGCAGAATGTCATTTTTGTAACTGGTCACTTTCGCAGAATGTCATTTTTGTAACTGGTCACTTTCGCAGAATGTCATTTTTGTAACTGTTCACTTTCGCAGAATGTCATTTTCGCAACTGGGCACTTTCAGAAATAGTCATTTCGCAACTAGCTCACTTTCGCAGAATGGTCTTCTTCGCACCAAATAACAACCAATGGCCAACATTTTCAGTTAAAAATGTATCGTCTAGCTGGTTTTGTGAGCATTCAAAGTTTCATAGGCAAGTCCATTTTTAAGTATAAAATTAAAAATAATATTATATCATTGAACTACCCGTTCATTTTCCACCAACTTTTATTATAAAACCATTTACTTAAACGAAACATTTGATATAGCTACCATACAAAATTTACTAGACGCGCATACAAGAGTTTGCGTTGTGACGTCACAATACAATAGCCATTTGTATAGAGCGTTTTTGGGCTTGCCCAAAATATGTGCTCTTAAAGTTGTGATATCTCAGGTAATTCAAATGAGAATCAAGTGATTCTTTCAACGATGTTTCTTAAATTGAGGCGTCTTTTGATTAAACACATAAAAAAATTTAGTCAAATACCCAATTGGAGGCCAATTCTCAATCAATAATATTCTCAGGTCAATAGACCAATAGGAAAACAAGATAAGGAATGTCGACTGTAATCTGTGTTCTCCTATTGGTTGTGCGTTCCATGAAGTCGACTAGAAGGCGAAAGCCGAGAATTAGCCTGCTTGTCACTTTCGCAGAATGTCTTTTTCGCAACTCGTCACTTTCGCCTAATATCATTTTTGTAAATGGTCACTTTCGCAGAATGTCATTTTCGCAACTGGTCACTTTCGCAGAATGTCTTCTTCGCAACTGGTCACTCTAGCAAAAGATCACTTTCTCAAAACGTCACTTTCGCAGAAGGTCAATCACATTTCTTTGTTTTTCTCGTATTTATTCTAGATGTGTGAATTTACTATTTATCGAAATCGCAGCGTCCCCGCCTCCAATAAACGCCCGTATGTTTTCACAACCAAAATGCCGGCATATGTATTCTCTGCGGTCACTAGCGCTCATTACCCAGGTTCGATTCCCAGTTCAAGCCGGCACTAGAGCCGGAAAAATATGAAATCGCGCCACGTACTTGAAATATGGCTTTCAGCTGAAATTCATGGTTGAAAGTAAATATGGAAATGAGGGGTGGATATTTCATTTTTATAGGGAAAAGCCTGTTCGTTTTTGGAGAAGCAAAAAGCAAAATGGCGCAGTGGTAGAGTGCTATTGTTTTTCTACCATTAGCTCGTCTACCGCATAGGCAAGCGTGGTGATTAAGCCTAATCCCGTCATAGTAGCGATGACTTGATTTCTATGATAGAGGCCTCTGCCCTGCAGTGGGACAGTATATAGGCTGATACTACTACTACTTATAAAGAGACTAGCTTTTCGCCCGCGGCTTCGCTCGCGCCCCCCACTTTCCCTAAATGGGGGGTTAGAAACAAAAAGTAGGTTATGTCACTCTCCGTCCCTTCAACTATCTCCACTTAAAAAATCACGTCAGTTGGACGCTCAGTTTTGCCGTGGAAGGAATACAAACATACAGAATTACAGACAGACAGACGCAACTTCCCCATTTAAAAATTAGTATGGATAACTTCTATGAACAATATACTTTCCGATTCCGGTGGTAGAATCGGATTATATCTATTTATTTTTCAGTATTTCTTATCTTTAAAGATATTTATTTAATTACATTTGAGTTATGCATTTATCTACCTACAAATAGTTAGAAATATTTTTACTCTCACTCACGCAGCGAAACACAGTGAGGATGTGGTATTATTACTCCGGTCGAGGCGGCCCATTCATGCCGAAGCGTGGCTCTCCCACTGTTCTCTTTATAGATGCTTTAGAAAAGACTTCCTTAGTTAAAACGGCATGACACAATTCTTTCGTGAGAAAGACAAACGCCAACGCACAGGACGGCCGACAATTGGGGCCAAGCCGCTATCAATTACAGTGTCGTTAATAGCAGTTAATTCTTTAAACTCGGATCGCATTTCTGGACTATGTTTCATCTAGTAATTAGACTTCGTTTAGAGTTGGATAAGAAACTAGTCATGTCGTACAGATAACAGCAAAAGAAGATGATCAAAAAAACCTTATTTTCCGACGGCGGCCATCTTGGATTTGAATTTATCACAATAAATATATTCTGCTACTCAAGCCCTTTTATATGATACCCATAATCACGGACGTATATAGCTTTGACAAGGGGGGTGTTTCATTGCAAAACAATTACGAATGTCAAGCCGTTTTTAGCAATAATTAACATTATTGTTACTTGTCGCGTGTTAGAAATATTATATTGCATCTTGAAAAATCTAATTTACTTGGGTCTAAATCTATAATGTTTTATTTTCTTCAAAAATATAGGTAATATTTTTGTTACAATCAGTGTAAATAGGTAGGCGGCGCTAGTTTCAGTCGTATATAGCCCCTTAAAGGATCACTATTACGGTGCTGGTATTAAATTTTCTTGTAAGTATTACCTGTGAACAAAGAAAAGAAAGAATTAGTGTTTCATTTTACACTCATGAAGTAAAAAAGTAAAGTATCAGCCTATATACTGTCCCACTGCATGGCAAATGCCTCCATCATAGGAATCAAGTCATCGCTACTATGATGGGATTTTAACTGTGAGAGAGCCACGCTTCGGCATGAATGGGTCAGCTCGACCGGAGTGATACCACTGCCTCACAGAAAACCGGCGTGATGCAGCCCCTGTGCTGTGTTTCGTCGAGTGAGCGAGGGTACCGGAGGCCCACCCGGGGGACGGGGATTAAAGGTTGGCAGCGCACTTGTAACTCCACTGGTGTTGCAAGTGTCCATGAACGGCGGCAATTGCTTACCATCAGGTGATGCGCCTGCTCGTCTGCTACCTATCACATAAAAAAAAGGCTATATCACTACTCATTTATTGTTTTTTTTATCGTTGGTCTAGTGCTTTACACCGGGCCGTGATTTAGGGGCCCCGGGTTCGATACCCGGGTCAAGCAAAAGTATGTTAAGAATTTTGAAAACATAGCTCGGTTTTGTGACCGCACTGCATTAGGCAAGCGTGGTGATTGAGCCTAATCCCATCATAGTAGCGATGACTTGATTTCTATGATGGAGGGCTTTGTCCTATACTGTCCCAGTTTAGGACGCGCAGACAGACATTATTAATCTATAAGAGTTATATTATTAATAGCTTAATCATTATTAATCTATTAATAATAATCATTTGCCATTTTGCAACTGAACCCCAAAACTACAGTAGAAGCCTTCAGGTCAACCCCATTCATAAGTTTGTCATTGTGATTAAGTTGAGACAAAAGTTCAAGCAGCTTTCACCAAAGTTGAGCTTATCCGAAGCGATCGCCGATGAGGAGATAAGCCACGAATTCGGGACTAGTGATGGGAAACGGTGGTGACATACTGTTTAGTTATCGATACATTTCATCGTGTGTCGGAGTGACTTCACTGACAGATTATTTATACTCTAGTTCATAATCATGTGGAGTAAACTGACACATGTCCATGTGTCCATCCCGACACATTATCACTTAATTTGACAGATGCAAAATGTCAAAATGTATAGAAACTTGACATTTGCATCTGTCAGTTTACTCCGCATGATTAAAAACCAGAGTATAGTGGCAGTGCAAATATAGAAAATGAGAGGGTATCCGAAGATGCACAAGCCGGGCGTAGCAGACGCCGCCAGTCCGCTTGTGACCACGGCTGTTGTAACGCTGTTGAAACATCAAGCAGTAAGTGCTATTAGCTGCACTCTTAAGTGCAAATGTAACATGTGCAATTTAATAAATAAATAAATATATTTATTTCTTGTTTCTGGTTTCCATAGCACAAGGGAAAACCTTAGTTTGGGACCAGGACAATATATGTGATGTTGTCTCATTTTTTAATTTTTTTTTATTTATTTAAGCATCGTCGAGTTAAGTCCCGTTTATATCAAGGATCGTTTATATAAGTAGTTTATAATAAGTAGTATATCGTCTGCCATCTATCACATAAAAGAAATAAAGTGTGCAAAGCGAAAGTTTTAAACACACTAGTTTTATTTAATTTTATTTTATAATTTGTTCAATGTGATAATTATTACTAAGATTGCAGTGCCCCTGCGGGGTTCATGTCCAGGACTGTATATTTTATGTTAAGATCTTATTGTACTACATGAAAGCAATAAATATTATGACTATGACACATAAAGGTTTTATCGCATCATCGCACGGCAATATCGTAAACTTAAAAATGCGGTATATGGTAGCAATTCCGTAAATAACTACATATTCAAATTTTGGCGATCTCTGACCAACCACACGATCTCACGAGCATGATGACTCATGGGTATGACTTAGGGACCTTCAAGAGAAGAGCGTACTCCTTTTTAAAAGGCCGGTAACGCATCAGCGACCTCTGGTGTCAATGGGTGGCGGTGATTACTTACAAAAAAGTATAGTCCGCGGCAAAAAAGTGTAATTATGACATTGAGTGCGCAGAAACCAATTTTAATAGATGTCTTCTTTTTTACAATTGCGCAAAATAACGGTCATCGCTATTCTTTCGTGCCGCCAGCTATAACCCGCTTTCTCATTTGGCGCCTCTAGTATTAAAAAAATGTTTTAATAATTTAGCAACACAGTTCAAACTTGTTGGAGACGTAAGGGTCCCGGGTTCGATTCCCGCACCGACACAAATGTTTGTTGATGAAACAGATATTTGTGTTGGGTCTGGGTGTTTGTGATACTTTCGTTGTATCTGGTTTCCACAGCACAAGGGAATTACCTTAGTTTGGGACCAGGACAATGTATGTGATGTTGTCTCAGTTGGTTGGTTGGTTATGAACTCATCGACAGAAATTCTATCGACATGAGCCCATCACTAAACTTCAACTAGTTGATTGAATTGTCACGACAAGTGAACTTTTCCCCCTTCTTTTTACACTGAAGGTATGTAGGCCGGAGTCTTTGTGTACTTGACGCATCATCAATAAGATACCACTTACTTTCACTAGAGATGTTACGACGTAACACCCAAAAGCCTTTTAAAAGGCATAAATCTGTACTATTTATAAAGAGATAACTTCTATAGACAACGACAAGGCTTATAGGTAAACCGAAAACACGAAACGCTTGCGCGATGTAATTGGACACAGCGCCATTTATTGGTTCATTTCTGAATTACGGTCCCGAAGCGAAGGGAGGGCGGGCCACTAGTTTACGTTATAAACAGAATTATTCACGACCCTCAAGTTATGGGCACATGACAGCCTGGCAGCCAACACTCCCTTGGGTCGTATAATTCAATACTTATAATTGAAGTCACGCACGCTAAACTATGCCAGTGTGTCACATGTCACTTCGTCAGAAGTCTATAAGAAGGTATTTTTATTACGGTATAATCTATATCGCTTCTTCGTATGTCACCAGATACAGTCACGACCTACCAAATCGACTTAAGATCATTTTTTTTATATAGGTGGCAGACCAGCAGACGGATCACCTGATGGTAAGCGATTACCGCCGCCCATGGACACCTGCAACACCAGTGGTGTCACTGCATACCTATTAACCCCTTCCCCTGAGATTGGGCCTACGGTACCCTCACTCAGCGAAACACAGCGCATGCACTGCTTCACGCCGGTCTTCTGTGAGGCCGTGGTATCACTCCGGTCGAGCCGGCCCATTCATGCCGAAGCGTGGCTCTCCCACGGTACTATTTTATTAGAATTAACTCGTCAAGGCGTTCGTAACAATTCTCAATGGATGCTATTATGAAGTGTAACGGGACGGGACACAAAGAGTAGCCCCCAGTTTAATGACTAGGGATGTGTGACCGGGATGTCCCGATTTTAAAGTTACACTGGTAGAAAAGCACAAAGGGTCGCTTTGAGTTCCGTAATGACTAGGGATGTTCGGATGTTTGTGTGCAACCGGGACGTCCCGATTTCAAAGTGACACTTGTGGGACATTATTTAGAGCAGTTTCGATGTGTTAAGTTCTTTTTTCTGTTTATATCACAAAAAAGGCTGTTAAAGTACGATAACCCTATCGTTTTCGCTCTTATGTAATGACTAGCGGCCGCCCGCGACTTCGTACGCGTGGAGTTAATTATTGACACTTAACCGTCATATTTTGGACAATCCACACAATATATTTTTATAAATTGTAGCCTATGTGTTATTCTGATGTATAAGCTATATTGTGGTAAAGTTTCATTCATTCAAATCCATTCAGTAGTTTTTACGTGAAAGAGTAACAAACATCCAAACATCCATACAAACTTTCGCCTTTATAATAGCAGTAGGAAGTAGTAGGATATATACGGTTCAAAAACATGTGGGATCGACCATCAATCTTGAAGCACATTAGCTCAACGACTTTTCATCCAAATTTGTTTCGACTCCCCTTACAAAATGATCAGTCACTTGACCGACTTTGTATGAAGGAATGTCCCGTATCCCTCACATATAACGGACAACACTACGTGTGTCCCCTACAAGAGAAAGCTTTTACGTGGCCGTAGCAAAGGCTCAACTGGAGCTGTACCACAATATAATTACTCACAGAAGGTAGACTCAGCCTGATTTTGAATTTAGAAGAGTTCGTTGACATATGCTAGGGTTGTTGCCCGGCATGAGTACATAAGCGCGCGGCCTCTACCACAGACCTCGACAGTTCGACAATCTTATGTCATAAGCTAAGTTTAATGTGGTCGAAAAGGCGTATTTCCCCGTTAGTGCGCATGCGTGAGTACATGACACGTTTTTAGCTCTTAGTGGGCAGCCTACTTTCTGTGTGTAATTATTTTGTGGCTGTACGCTGTACGGGTGTGAGGTACACTTTGTTTCTGTTTGTTGGTGAGAGAAACTGCACATTTTTCGACTGGTATTTTCAGCTGAACATCTTCTCGTTGTTTCGTCTTTTTACCGTGGGAGAGCCACGTTTTCGCATGAATGAGCTGGCTCAACGGATACCACGGACTCACAGGAATACGGCGGATTATACGATCGGGCTGCGACATATATATAGCGACGGCAATCGCTTGCCATCAGGTGATCCGTCTGCTCGTCTGCCACCTATCACAGTACGATAAGTTGTGAGCTGTAAGGATTGTAATATCTTTTACATTTGTGAGGTCCCATAGTGGTCAAATTTACCTAAGATACAGGCTGTGCCTAGTTTGGGTACAGGGGATCCCAATCAATCATTAGATTATTTATTTTGTAACTAGCGGCCGCCCGCGACTTCGTACGCGTGGAGTTAATTATTGACACTTACCGTCATATTTTGAACAATCCACACAATATATTTTTATAAATTGTAGCCTATGTGTTATTCTGATATATAAGCTATATTGTGGTAAAGTTTCATTCAAATCCATTCAGTAGTTTTTACGTGAAAGAGTAACAAACATCCATACATCCATACAAACTTTCGCCTTTATAATAGTAGCAGGATAAGTCCTAACCCCATCATAGTAGCGATGACTTGATTTCTATGATGGAGGCCTTTGCCCTGGGGACAGTATAAAGGCTGATACTTTACTTTTTATTACACACTAGCGGCCGCCCGCGACTTCGTCCGCGTGGAAAAGTAACTTTTTACCCCACTTTTAACCCCTTACAACCCCTTTTTCGCAATAAAAAGTAGCCTATGTCCTTTCTCAGGGTCTAGACCATCTGTATACCAAATTTCATTTAAATCCGTTCAGTAGTTTTGGCGTGAAAGAGTAACAGACAGACAGACAGACAGACAGAGTTACTTTCGCATTTATAATATTTATAATATTAGTATGGATAATTTGAGACGTAACTTTTTTTTAAATAAGAAACGAAATATAAACTTAAACATAAAAAATAACAGCAGCTTTAGATAACTGAATTAAACTTTGACGAGTAGAAAGCTCGTTTAACGGAAGCTTCGAATTCCTTTGTAAGGGAACACTTTTGAACTCCAGCTTAAAGTTCGCTCCTGCTTTAGGCGATAGTAAGTACAGTACTATGTACAGTATGAAAAATACATGATTCGGCGACTATACAGTAATACACTATGAAAAATACAAGACAAAATACGATACAACTCTCACATTACTTCTATTTTTACAGTGGGAGAGCCACGCTTCGGCATAAATGGGCCGGATTGACCGGAGTAATACTACGGAGTAAAACTGGCGTGAAACAGTGCATGCGCTGTGTTTCGCTGCGTGAGTGAGGGTACCGCCGTGTCAAGCATCAATCTTACTATCTAACTAACTATCTATCCATCTATCTATCTTACTATCTATCTATCAAACTATCTATCTTCTATACTATTTATAAAGAGATAACTTCTATAGACAACGACAAGGCTTTATTAGGTAAACCGAAAACACGAAACGCTTGCGCGATGTAATTGGACACAGCGCCATCTATCGGTTCATTTCTGAATTACGGTCCCGAAGCGAAGTGAGGGCGAGCCACTATCTATCTACCAATCTAACTATCTATCTGTCTATCTTACTATCTATTGTAGGCCTCAATACTGTGCCCGTTAAACATTCTAGAACCCATTTTTTTGCGGTGTTGTGATAAAATTCTCTGCGTCTATTTTAGGAATAGGGACAAAATACCTAATGAAGATGGACGGACAGACTCACAGAACCAAGATAATATATTTTTGTACAGGTAATAATATTACATACGAAAATAATGCGTGTAATTCGGCAAAGTTTTTTGTGATAGGTGGCAAACGAGGAAACGGATCACCTGATGGTAAGCAATTGCCGCTGCCCATGGACATCTGCAACACTAGTAGAGAAACAAGTGCGCTGCCAACCTTCACAATTTTCCCCTCAATTGGGCTTCCGGTGCCCCCACACACGCAGCGAAAGACAACGCATGCACTGCTGGTCTTCTGTGAGGCCGTAGTATCACTCCCCGGTCGACCCGTCTCATTCATGACGAAGCGTGGCTCTCCCAACGGTAAGAATAAAGCAATAAAGCGGTATCAATATAGTCTATGATTATGAACAATTATGAATCCCACCGTCTCCCACGGTAAAACAGTTTTCTTTCTCTATGTGATAGGTGGCAAACGAGCAGACGGATCACCTGATGGTAAGCGATCGCCGCGGCAATACGAGTATAATTCCGTACGAAAATAATAAAGTATTATTTTATGGCCATCCGCCGTTACCACAGGACTTTCAGACAGGCGTCTGATAAAAGCTTTATACGCTTTTAAAAGCTTTCCCTACAGGATGTATCTATAAACATTAACATGCTTTAAACATCTTTTACCAACCATTCTGAACATTTTTTCTATGAAATTTGGAAATTGAAATAAAAAACATCACCTTTTCATACAAAGTCGGTCACGTGACTTGGTCATTTTGTATGGGGAGTCGAAAATTTTTTCGAAGAATTTGGAAAAGTTGTTGAACAAATGTTGTTCAGAATGGTTGGTAGAACACGTGGTTAAAGGGATGTAAATGTTCACAGATACACCTGGTCTCAAACTAAGGTTTTCCCTTGTGCTATGGAAACCTGAAACAACGAAGGACCCAACACCCAAATCTAACACAAATATCTGTTTCATCTACAAACATTTGCGTTCGGAATCGAACCATGCGACCCTTGCGTCTCAACTAGCGATCAAACCATTGCGCTAAACGGGTAATTTATTTATTTAACCATTAACCAGGCTATGTATCATATGAGACCACCAGATTTTGAACAGTTATCATAAGGTTTAAAACCAATGAAAAAAAATATGTCTAGTTGCCTGGTTAAGGGTTAAATCGCATGGACTTTGCTAATGCAATTGTAACAGTAATTTCAAAATGGCGGGCGTGTGACGTCAGTGAGGAGCGGCTGCACAGGTGCGAGGGACATTTCCCTGTCCGGAGGTGTGGCAAACAAAGATATAGCAGACAGGATGTGACAGAAATCATAGAAAGAAACAAAAGGGCATAGAAATAGAAATAGAACAAATCTTTATTCAAGTTAGGTCCGTTGACACGTATTATGAATTAAATTTTTTGTATCAAAACATAATATACTTACTAAGGGCCTCGTTCACCACCCCCGAGTAAAGTTTCAAGTGATCTACTTGTCAATAAAAGTTGGTTTGGAGGAAACTGGCCCGTGGTCCGCGGCCTAGTTTAATTTAAATAATTAATTCAAAACAAATACCAGGGGCCAATTTTTTACACTTTAATTGACTTATCTCAGGGGTGGTGTACGAGGCCCTTAATCTACCACTGGTAGGGCATAATATAATCTACCACTGTTACATATCTTGGGCAATCTACTGGTTCGTAGCCAGTGGGGCGCCCACGCTACCGCTGGCGGGATGTAGTACTGATGTAGTACTGATGCCACTGAGCTGGTAAAGGAGATGGCATATTTTGGATTTAAAGTGGTAAGTGTCACCCCAGGGGGCCAATCTTCAGCCCCAGGCGGCGAAACAGTCTTCCGCCCCTTAGGGTAAAATAGTCCTTAGACTCAGGCGGCAAAAAAGTCTTTCGCCCCTAAGGGCAAAATAGTCTTCAGCCTCAGGCGGCGAAACAGTCTTCCGCCCCTAGAGGCAAAATAGTCTTTAGACTCGGGCGGCGAAACAGTCTTCAGCCCCTAGGGGCCAAATAGTTTTCAGCCTCGGCCGGTGAAACAGTCTTTCGCCCCTAGGGGCAAAATAGACTTTACCCCAGGCGGCGAAATAGCATTTCGCCCCTAGGGGCAAAACGATTCTTCGAATCGAAAATTTATTTTAAATCTTCTATGCCACATCTAGCATAATCGACTAGCTCAGTCCCCCGGGCGTGCTTGCAACATTAGCTCTACATTACAGGGAACCTCTTTAACATTATTAATGGACGGGGTTTGCTCGCCTTTTATAAAAAGGGGAAAGCGAAAGCTAATTCGCAGGTGAAAATTGTTTTGTGCTTGAAAAATTCTTCCTGATTTTTTGGGGTTTCGTTATAGCCCTGTTCAATTAAGGGTTTCACCTCGAATTTTATATACAGGATGTATTTGTGAACATTTACATCCCTTTAACCACGTGTTCTATCAAACATTCTGAACAACATTTGTTCTATGACTTTTGAGAATTCGCATAAAATTTCATCTTTTTAACCGATTACCAAGGAAGGTTCTCAATTGGACATGTTTTTTTTTGTATGTATGTTACTCGATTTCTCCGCCAATTATAAATGGATTTTTATGATTCTTTTTTTTGTTTGGTAGGCCATCATTCAAAGGTCCTATCAAAATTGAGTCAGTGGTTTTTAAAAAAAGAAACAACAAAAACCAACAAAAATAGTTCAATGGTATATTTGTGACTGTAGTCTTGAAGTCGGTTTATTTTTATTTCAATAATCAATTATTATACAACTAGTAGTCCGCCCTCAATTTGCTTCGGGTAATTCATAAATAAACCAATAGATGGCGCTGTGTTCAATTACATCGCGCAAGCGTTTCGTGTTTTCGGTTTACCTATAAGCCTTGTCTATAAACGTTATCTCTTTATAAATGGTATGCATGTCAGTCTTGCTCAGGTGACTTAATCAGTCAGTTCAGGTGACTTAATCATTTTGTATGGGGATTAGGATGCCAGGGAGTCAGAAAAAAAGTTCGATGAATTTCGGAAAGTAAAAAGAAATGTTGTTCACAATCATAATGGTTATTAGAACACGTGGTTAAAGGGATGTAAATGTTCACAGATATACCCTGCATTGCTAGCCACACGGTTGGTAAGAAAATCTAACTTTTCCCTCACATTTCTAGATTTTAACTCCAAGTTGATAACTAAGTAATTTCTAGCTTTCCCTCACCCCAGCAGGAAGACAAGCCCCGGTAAAAGTTAATAACAGAGCCAAGTTCTGAAAGCAAAGTACAGTCGGCATAACGATGACAAATGTTATGTGGCACTCGCTAGAATGTACAGAGCGCGTCTACTTTTTGTTCGGAGATATAGCTATTTTAGAAAGTCATAAAGTATTAAATAGTAGTACATAACCATTTTTATAATCTGTGGATTGCACTAAAAAAAAATTGTCATGGTCCCAAACTAAGGTTTTCTCTTGTACTATGGAAACCAGAAACAACGAGAGAACCACAAACACCAAGACCCAACACAAATATCTGTTTCATCAACAAATATTTGTGTTGGTGCGGGAATCGAACCCGCGACCCTTACGTGTCAACCGGCGCTCATTAAACTTAAAGGCCTCCTTTCGCCGCACCTTTGTCCTTTCTGGTTGACCCAAAGGTTTACTGGTAGAGAACGCCTCTTGGCATTAAGTTCGCATATTGTACGAAGTTTTGTGCAATAAGGTTTTAAAATAAATAAATTCTGTCTCATCTAAACGCGTTTTCTCAGTAAGATCTACTAACTGTCACAAAACCATCCGAGGCGTCACTGACGCGTTTCCGACTAAAAATAAATAAATAAATTCACATAACATCTCATACATTGACCTGACTCCGCATTAAGTAGCTTAAGCACTTGTGTTACAGATATCAGACAACAGAACTACAAATAAAATACTTAAATACATACATTACACCCAGACACTGAACAAACACAAGTGTTCGTCACACGAATGTTTGACCAGGGAATCGAACCCACGACCTTTGGCTCATGGGGTTACTACCAAATATGCCATCCGGCCATTCAAAAACCCTTTCATTTGTAACCTACAAATGGCAGTATAACCGGACCGAGGGAACACTCTTAAGGGGCTATACGAATGAAACTAGCGCCGCCAACCTATTTCCACTGATTGTGGCGAAAATATGATATTTTTAAAGAAAATAAAACATTACAGACTTAGATCCAAGTAAATTGGATTTTTCAAGATGCAATTTAATATTTCTAACACGCGACAAGTAACAATAATATTAATTATTGCTAAAAACTGCCACTTTTAGTAATAATTGACATTATTGTTACTTGACGCGTGTTTAATATATTGTATAGCATCTTGAAAAATTCAATTTACTTTTATCTAAGTCTGTA
This sequence comes from Cnaphalocrocis medinalis, assembly GCA_014851415.1. NCBI lineage: Eukaryota > Metazoa > Arthropoda > Insecta > Lepidoptera > Crambidae > Cnaphalocrocis > Cnaphalocrocis medinalis. The sequence continues at coordinate 146,718 of JABMDO010001265.1, forward strand.
ATGTTTTGCTTTCTTAAAAAATATCATATTTTCACCACAATCACTGTAAATAGGTTGGCGGCGCTAGTTTCATTCGTGTAGCCCCTTAATCGCATAATCAGGTACTATAATTCATTTTAATTAGTGGAAATTAACGAAGGTGTGATGTTAATAACCCTCGCCCATGCGACACCTAGTGACCGAGTTCTGAACTAATTTCATTAGACCACATACATTTTGTAGGGCTGTCAATGATATTTTTCATTAATGTAGTTCGCATTTTGACGAACACTTGTGTTTGTTCAGTGTCTGGGTGTGATATATGTATTTAAGTATTATATTCGTGATCATCATAAGCTACTTATCAATCAGTCAATGTATAAGATGTTGTGTATTATTTAAGTATTATTATAATAGTGTAAAGATAGTTTTGGTAGCTACCAAATAGATTTTAATGAAACTATACAATAATATAGCTTATACATCAGAATAACACATAGGCTACAGTTAATAAAAATATATTTAGGGGATTGTCCAAAATATGACGATAACTAACTCCGCGCGTAGTCACGAGCGGTCGTTAATTATAGAAATAGAAATATTCTTTATTCAATTTAAGTCCATAGAACATTTATGAATGTCAAATATGTAAGCTACCGCTGATTCGGAAAGTCGATTTCTACCGAGAAGAATCAGCAAGAAACTCAGTTGAAAGTTGCTAACATATTTGTTCGAACTATAGTTTGATATGGATTTGACAGCTTGTGGTAACTAACATGCTGTATTCCCGCCACCCCTAGCCGTCGGCCATTTTGCGCGCTGTCATATCCACAAAATGGCGTCCAGTAATTGGACACGTGTCATGTCTTGCATAGAAATGGAGCGGCCAGAATGTAATTATTAATTTGAGGTGGGTTATTTACGTCTTTCATAGTTCTATAAATAAGTTTGTTATTTACATCAACATAAGTTGTTAATACCCTTGGGGCCGTTCAAGTATTACGTAGGTAAGATAGATAGATCGATTTGATAGAAAGAAAGATTAGATACTTAGATAGATTTTCTGTAAGGCACAGAAATAAAATGACATGAGTAAAACAACAGCAATAAATAGTACAGTTTGTGTTGTTTCAATAGTGGGAGAGCCATGCTTCGGCATGAATGGGCCGGCTCGACCGGAGTGATGCCACTGCCTCACAGAGAACCGGCGTGAAGCAGCTCCTTTGCTGTGTTTCGCCGAGTGAGTGAGGGTACCGGAGGCCCATCGGGGGGGAAGGGGATAAAAGGTTAGCAGCGCACTTGTTGCATGTGTTCATGGGCGGTGGCAATTGCTTACCATCAGGTGATCCGCCTGCTCGTCAACAGTCAACACAACCCAAATGGCGCCGCGACGCATGTCCGAAGTGTGTGGTCCCTGACACGACAGAATTTTCGTAAAATGGTCCCTCATGACTTAAAGGTTAAGAACCACTGCTTTACAGCATCGCTCGTGGCTGTAAAGTCCTATGCGGCAATGAAATAGCACCTATCTATTTTGGTGTCTAATTAGATTTAGGTAAGTTTGGTGAATAGTTAAATACTAGCCTCTATTTAATAAGGTTCAATGTCCGGATGGGTCATTTTTTGCACGCAAAACTTATCGTGTCAAAGGCTACTAAAACACAGTTTATGAAGTAATACAGACAGACAGGGCGTGGTCGTGCGACAGTTAACAATTTGCACTCAATGTAATTATTAGGTTAGGCATTAAAGTTATGTTAGGGGTGTGTGTGTGGTGTATTTTTATTTGTGTAAAATTGTACAATAGAGACTTAAACACTTTTTAGATTAAACTTTTGATTTTTAGACATGATTTTGACTTATTCGATTTGTATTTGACTTCGACATTTTATACATGACTATGACAATTTAGATTTGACTAAGAATGATTAGATTTGTTTTTGACTGTGGCTTATTAGACATGACTTTGACTGGTTAGACATTCATCAGCAACCCACGCTCGTCCATTGCTGGACATAGGTCTCCCCCAATGCACGCCACCGCTCCCGAGTTTCGGCCACTCTCATCCAGCTCACTCCAGCCAGCCTTCGAATGTCGTCATCCCATCTTGTCGCAGGGCGTCCAACACATTACTTATCTATATTATTTATAAAGAGATAACTTCTATAGACAACGACAAGGTTTATACGTAAACCGAAAACACGAAACGCTTGCGCGATGTAATTGGACACAGCGCCATCTATTGGCTCATGTATGAATTACGGTCCCAAAGCGAAGTGAGGGCGGGCCACTAGTTACTTTATAAAATTTTAAGAATTTTTCAGCAAAAATGATGGATAAAATATACTTTCTCTTCCTGAATTTATTGAAAGTAACCACAGCCAAGACCCTCGCCCCCCCTCATCGATGTTTACGTAATAATTAAAAGGTCCCTTTAACAAGATGGAGTGCATCTATACTAATATAATAAAGCTGAAGACTTTGTTTGTTTGTTTGTTTGTTTGAACGCGCTAATCTCCGAAACTACTGGTGCGATTTGAATAATTCTTTTTTTGTTGGATAGTCCATTTATCGAGGAAGGCTATAGGCTAAATAACATTACGCTATGACCAATAGGAGCAAAGACAGAGCGGTAAATGTGTAAAAAACGGGGGAAAATTATTCATTTTTGAAGGCTTTCTTTGCGTGCGCTGCGAAAACGGTTCAAGATACACAAAAAATCTATATGTATCTATACTAATATAATAAAGCTGAAGAGTTTGTTTGTTTGTTTGTTTGTTTGAACGCGCTAATCTCCGAAACTACTGGTGCGATTTGAATAATTCTTTTTTTTGTTGGATAGTCCATTTATCGAGGAAGGCTATAGGCTAAATAACATTACGCTATGACCAATAGGAGCAAAGACAGAGCGGTAAATGTGTAAAAAACGGGGAAAATTATTCATTTTTGAAGGCTTTCTTTGCGTGCGCTGCGGAAAACGGTTCAAGATACACAAAAAATATGTATGAAAGAATTATTCCTCTATACATGATCTAAAAAAAGTCCGCGACGGCATATGTCTATCTTTTAAGGGTTAGTCACAATGACCGTTTTTATGGTACCAAATTTGGTCGAAATAATTTGTTTAAGTTGTATCAACATAATAATATTAAGGGGGTTGTAAGGGGTTAAAAGGGGGGTAAAAAGTTACTTTTCCACGCGGACGAAGTCGCGGGCGGCCGCTAGTAAGGTGATATGGGGTGACAAACAGTAATTATCACTTAACTAGCGGCCGCCCGCGACTTCGTCCGCGTGGAAAAGTAACTTTTTACCCCCCTTTTAACCCCGTACAACCCCCTTTTCGCAATAAAAAGTAGCCTATGTCCTTTCTCAGGGTCTCGACCATCTGTATACCAAATTTCATTTAAATCCGTTCAGTAGTTTTGGCGTGAAAGAGTAACAGACAGACAGACAGACAGACAGAGTTACTTTCGCATTATAATATTAGTATGGATTTCCTAATTTGATGCCGTTCCCAAAACATCGTTTGTCAAACTTTCATTTGAAAGTATTTATTTTTTTATGTGATAGGTGTCCAAGTGTCGCCTTTGGCGTGTAAAGTGTAGCCTTATAATAAATAATATCTGTAGCCTTATCTAATTGTAAACTAGCGCCCTATTTTATAAGAGTGAACATCTATTTTATAAGCACTCCTTTATGATATAAAGTGTAGCCTTATTATAATATGTGTAGCCTAATATCTGTAGCCTCAACTAATTGTAAACTAGGGCCCTATTTCATAAGAGTGAACATCTATTTTATAAGCACAAATGATATAGGTGGCAGACGAGCAGACGGGTCACCTGGTGGTAAACTATTGCCGCCGCTCATAGACACTGCAACACCAGCAGAGTCACAAGTGCGCTGCCAATGCCATAACCCCATCTCCCCCAATAGGGTCGGTAACCTCATTAAGTCTACGAAACACAGCACAAGCTTCATGCCGGTCTTTTGTGAGGCCGTGGTATCACTCCGGCCCACTCATGCCGATCTCAACTGTTTTCGAGTGTTGAATTTTTGAATCGTTAAAAAGTCAAGGTATTTTTTTACCTTCTTACAGTCAACTACCTTATTGTACTGTCTATAGCTGTTTCACTCATGTATTCTATTTCTGTGCAATAAAGAATATATCTATCTATCTATCAATCAATTAATTACCTTGACTTAAGGATTTTAAATATTTATTTTCGTAATTCCTTGTTTTAATATTTAAGCTTTTTTAAATTTCAGTTTGTACGCAACCATATTTCACCCAGCAGCGGAAGTTTTCCGATAATATTAATTCTTTCCGTTAAACCTTGTACTAGTGTTGCCTGTTGATAGTCCACTATCGAAAGAATATCGATGGTAAAAGAAAATTCAATAGTATTGATACTATCGAGAATATCGATAGGGTAAAATTTATACTATTGATTACGCCATTGGCGTATTATACCAATATTTTTCACATAATTACACTGACACAAACACACCTGCCAACCTCAATTGTTTTTAAACTTTATTTTAACTGTTTTAAGATGCATGCACAGCAGACATATTTTTTTGTATGATAGTTAGCAGACGAGCAGGCGGATCCCCTGATGGTAAGCAATTGCCGCCGCCCATGGACACCTGCAACACCAGTGGAATTACAATTGCGCCGCCAACCTTTTATCCCCTTCCCCCCCGGGAATGCCACCGGTACCCTCACTCACTCGACGAAACACAGCACTGGGGCTGCTTCACGCCGGTTTTCTGTGAGGCAGTGGTATCACTCCGGTCGAGCCGGCCCATTCATGCCGAAGCGTGGCTCTCCCACAGTTAAATGCTAGAATTCACTTAATTTATGTTTAAGTAAGATCTAAGGAACTCTGTTTTTAGTTGGAAATTGGTATCCCAAGATGTACTTTTTTCACTTTTATTTATTTTGTATACCCTAGTGTTAAGTATAATTTGAGCTAAAATTAATTCATTTTCGTATTTATTTTGAGCCATTTTCCCTACCAATAACATCGATACTATTATTGCCATTTGTTATCGATATCCTGAATAGTTTTCGAAGTCAACTATCGATAGTTCAGCAACACTACGTAGTAAATTTCCCATCGGCAGCCATTACTCAGGCGCCATTGCGGTAATCCTATATTTGTGAAGCGATCTATCAAATCAAGCTTTTTAGGGTTCCGTAGCCAAATGGCAAAAAACGGAACCCTTAGATTCGTCATGTCTGTCTGTCCGTCTGTACGTCACCGTCAGTTTTTTCACTTTGTGTCAGTCACATTTTATTTTTATGTGATAGGTAGCAGACGAGCAGGCGGATCACCTGATGGTAAGCGATTGCCGCCGCTCATGGACACTTGCAACACCAGTGGAGTTACAAGTGCGCTGCCAACCTTTTATCCCCTTCCCCCCCGGGAATGCCACCGGTACCCTCACTCACTCGACGAAACACAGCACTGGGGCTGCTTCACGCCGGTTTTCTGTGAGGCAGTGGTATCACTCCGGTCGAGCCGGCCCATTCATGCCGAAGCGTGGCTCTCCCACAGTTAAATGCTAGAATTCACTTAATTTATGTTTAAGTAAGATCTAAGGAACTCTGTTTTTAGTTGGAAATTGGTATCCCAAGATGTACTTTTTTCACTTTTATTTATTTTGTATACCCTAGTGTTAAGTATAATTTGAGCTAAAATTAATTCATTTTCGTATTTATTTTGAGCCATTTTCCCTACCAATAACATCGATACTATTGGCATTTGCAATATTATCGATATCCTAAATAGTTTTCGAAGTCAACTATCGATAGTTCAGCAACACTACGTAGTAAATTTCCCATCGGCAGCCATTACTCAGGCGCCATTGCGGTAATCCTATATTTGTGAAGCGATCTATCAAATCAAGCTTTTAGGGTTCCGTAGCTAAATGGCAAAAAACGGAACCCTTAGATTCGTCATGTCTGTCTGTCCGTCTGTACGTCACCGTCAGTTTTTCACTTTGTGTCAGTCACATTTTATTTTTTATGTGATAGGTAGCAGACGAGCAGGCGGATCACCTGATGGTAAGCGATTGCCGCCGCTCATGGACACTTGCAACACCAGTGGAGTTACAAGTGCGCTGCCAACCTTTTATCCCCTTCCCCCCCGGGAATGCCACCGGTACCCTCACTCACTCGACGAAACACAGCACAGGGCTGCTCCACGCCGGTTTTCTGTGAGGCAGTGGTATCACTCCGGTCGAGCCGGCCCATTCATGCCGAAGCGTGGCTCTCCCACAGTTAAATGCTAGAATTCACTTAATTTATGTTTAAGTAAGATCTAAGGAACTCTGTTTTTAGTTGGAAATTGGTATCCCAAGATGTACTTTTTTCACTTTATTTATTTTGTATACCCTAGTGTTAAGTATAATTTGAGCTAAAATTAATTCATTTTCGTATTTATTTTGAGCCATTTTCCCTACCAATAACATCGATACTATTATTGCCATTTGTTATCGATATCCTGAATAGTTTTCGAAGTCAACTATCGATAGTTCAGCAACACTACGTAGTAAATTTCCCATCGGCAGCCATTACTCAGGCGTCATTGCGGTAATCCTATATTTGTGAAGCGATCTATCAAATCAAGCTTTTTAGGGTTCCGTAGCTAAATGGCAAAAAACGGAACCCTTAGATTCGTCATGTCTGTCTGTCCGTCTGTACGTCACCGTCAGTTTTTTCACTTTGTGTCAGTCACATGATAAATAAATCTTTTAGTTGTCGTCTTCTGTCGGAGTATCAATTTAAATCATATCAATGCTCCGCCACGTAAACATTCAACTATAACATTAAGGACCTAGTTCACCATCTCTGAGTAAAGTTCCAAGTAATTTTCTTGTCAATTAAAGTGGGTTCGGAAAAAATTGGGTCCTGGTCTTTGTATTGAATTAAATTATTTAAATTGTTAACTAGGCCGTGGACCAGGGGCCAGTTTCCTCCAAACCCACTTGAATTGAGGAGTAAATTACTTGAAACTTTACTCAAGAGATGGCGAACGAGGCTCTAAGAGACAAAGAAATTGATGAAACTAAGGGCAATATTTTACATGTGTTTTATTCCCATTTAAATATTAAATACTAGTGGCCCGCCCTCACTTCGCTTCGGGACCGTAATTCAGAAATGAACCAATAGATGGCGCTGTGTCCAATTACATCGCGCAGCGTTTCGTGTTTTCGGTTTACCTATAAGCCTTGTCGTTGTCTATAGAAGTTATCTCTTTATATATAGTATAGATATAGATAGAAGATATAGATAGATAGAAGAAGATATCAAACATTACCGTTCTATGCTTCGTTTAACGCTAGGTTACTTCGAGTGGTATGAAGACTGTGACACACATAAAGGTTATGTTTAGTATTCAAGTTATGGCTGAACGTATGGCGCGAAGACGCGCGGTGAATGGCTGATCGTTTTGATTGTCTTGCCACAGGTTAACGGTGGGTTTTGACGGTTATTGTATGCCAAAAGCCATATGGCTGTTTCGGCATATGGCTAAATCTGTTTAAAGAAGTAGATAGATAGATATTCTTTATTGCACAGAAATAGAATACAAGAGTGAAACAAGAGCTATAAACAGTACATTAAGGTAAGTACAATAATAAGTATTTCGTTATGGGCTGTGCTTTTAGTAAATATCTGATCTTTTACCTAATTCGTTGAATTTTTTTTAGACTTCTCATGCATAATGACTAAGCCACGTGACTGACTTTGTATGAAAAGTTGAATCATTTCTTTGCCAATTGAAAAAACTAATAACTAAAGTACTATAGCCTGGGCGGCTGCAGCTGCAGTAATTTTTTTCTTCGCCGCCCGGACTATAGTAGGTACAGCAGTTGGTGAACGCATCGCGTGGAGATGAATACCCAAATTTATTAAAAAAAAACTAATAACTGAAGTAGGTAGGTACTATAGTCCGGGCGGCTGCAGTAAAAAAAGACTTATTTTTTTTTCTTCGCCGCCCAGTCTATAGTATAGCAGTTGGTGAACGCACCACGTGGAAATGAATACCCAAATTTATAAAAAAAACCTAATAACTAAAATACTATAGTCCGGGCGGCTGCAGTAAAAAAAACACTTATTTTTTCTTCGCCGCCCGGACTATAGTACTGCAGGCTTTTTTATATAGGCTGCAGTAAAAAAATTTTTTTTTCTTTGCTTTCGGTATAGTACAGCAGTTAGTGAACGCATCGCGTGGAGATGAATACCCATATCTTTTTTCAATAAAAACATAATAACTAAAGTACTATAGTCCGGGCGGCTGCAGGAAAAAAAACGCTTGTTTTTTTCTTCGCCGCCCGGACTATAGTACAGCAGTTGGTGAACGCATCGCGTGGAGACGGGCGCGGAATCGCTAATCGCGCGTTTGTATGATAATGCGGGCGTTTGCACGGCGCCCTGGGGGCTGGGGGTGGAAGGGCAGTGAGGCAAGTTCGGACAAACACGTATCAGATACCTACTACAACTTGTCTCCTTTTATTTTTAACTAGTGGCCTGCCCTCACTTCGCTTCGGGATATTAGTTCCAAATTAAAGCAATAGATATAATAGGCGCTGGGCGTCGATTACATCGCGCAAGCGTTTCGTGTTTTCGGTTTACATATAAGCCTTGTTTTTTTTCTATAGAAGTTATCGCTTTCGTAAAAGGTATAGACTAGCTATAAAAATCACAAATCTTCCATAAATTTGTTTTAACCCCCATTTCACTCATAATCCATCCGGAGGCCCATCGGGGGGAAGGGGATAAAAGGTTAGCAGCGCACAGCGCAATGTTAAAGGGGCTTTATTCATGATACCTATTATGGGGGCTTCGGGATTAAAAAGCCTATTTAACGGTGTATTGTGAATCAAATCAAATCAAAATGTCTTTATTCAATTTAAGTCCTTTACAGAACATTTATGAATGTCAAATTTATAATCTACTGCTGATTCGGAAGGTCAATTTCTACCGAGAAGAATCAGCAAGAAACTCAGTAGAACTTGATCTTTTCGAATTTATCATAATCATACAATGAATGCTGAAGCGTTGTTTTCCCACGGTGAACTTATACTCTGGTCTGTTTCTGTACTGTATCTGTTATACTGTATAACATTTGCATGTGCCCTACGTAACAAGGGAGTGTATTACTGCGGCCACGGCACCAAGCACCATACACACATATTGTATGAGTAGGCTTTTTGCATGACTGGTGAAAAATTACTTCATTTTTTTACTAGTGGCCCGCCCTCACTTCGTTACGGGACCGTAATTCAGAAGTGAACCAATAGATGGCGCTGTGTCCAATTACATCGCGCAAGCGTTTCGTGTTTTCGGTTTACCTATAAGCCTTGTCGTTGTCTATAGAAGTTATTTCTTTATAAATAGTATAGAAGATAGAAGAATAGAAGATGTGATAGGTGGTAGACGAGCAGACGGATCACCTGATTAACAAAATGTGCCAGACAATCACACACACCAATCAACCTGGTCTCAAACCAAGGCAACCCCTGTACTATGTACTGGCAACTACAAATGACACACTCTGTAGCTAGATCTATTCGAGTATATTTTCTAAATGTCAATTGCATGTCTTGTAGTTTAAAAAAAGCACAATACTTGCGCGGGGCAAAAATGCACACCGCCATCTCGGGTCCAATTTGGGGACTAACCTTTTGATAAAAGCATGAGTTCTAGACAACAAAATAACAGCAATTTAAATGTTATACTTACTTACACAGCCGTAATAACGAATTCGACGACTTTTCATTAAAATATTTACTATTTTTGGTTGGTTACCTGTAACAAAAAAAAATTGGATTGTTAAAAAGAAAACTACACAAAAATTAAGGCAATAGAAAAACGTTAAAAAAAGTAAAGTAAGTATTAGCCTATATACTGTCCCACTGCAGGGCAAATGCCTCCATCATAATAATAAATGCGCCAGACAATCACACCAATCAACCTGGTGTCAAACTAGGGCAACCCCTGTACTATGAGTACCAGGTGACGATAATTAACTGGGAGCGTCAACCCAGAACACCCAGACCCAAGAAAATGTAGTTTCCTAAATTGACTTGACCGGAATCGAACCCAAACCAGGCCTTTTGTTATTAATTTAATTTGTCAGTTCTAAGCTACAGTTTAAGACCGGTTTTTTAGATTGACTTGTAACTGAATGTATAAAGAATAACCAACAAATATCTTACTTAAGACAACTCTCAAACCCCATTCAACTCTTCTATAAACATCATAAAGCAAAAAATCTAAAAAACGCAGGAAGTCATCAAAAGAACATAATTGACTTTCACCAAATCCAAGTGTCATTTGCGCGTCAAATAAGATGGACGCTCAAAGACGCCATTTTGATTGACGTAAAGACTCAATATGGCGTTTGATGGAATTCCATCCGCCATTTTTACAATTTCATTTCTCTTTTGAAATCTTTATCAGTGTTACTTATAAAGAATTTAAAAACTTATGCTCAATTTAAACTTGGCATATGCAAAATTCTGACTAAAATACGCAGTACCTATAACTTACATCCACATTATGCTAGGTGTAAATCTATCTTATAATGTAAACTTCTAAGGAACGCTATCGTTATATCAACCCCCGATTTATATAGTTTGATTACTAGTGGCCCGCCCTCACTTCGCTTCGGGACCGTAATTCAGAAATGAATTAATAGATGGCGCTGTGTCCAATTACATCGCGCAAGCGTTTCATGTTTTCGGTTTACCTATAAGCCTTGTCGTTGTCTATTGAAGTTATCTCTTTATAAATAGTATAGAAGATATAGAAGATAGGCGACAGACGAGCCGACAGATCACATGATGGTAAGCGATTACCACCGCCCATGGACACCTGCAACACCAGTGGTGTCACAAGTGCGGTGCTACCTTTTAACCCCCCTTCCCCTGGATTGGGCCTCCGGTACCATCACTCACGCAGCGAAACAGCCCATGTACTGCTTCACGCCGGTTTTCTGTGAGGACGTGGTATTACTCCGGTCGAGTCCGGCCCATTCATGCCGAAGCGTGGCTCTCCCACGGTACAAAATCATAGTGTAAAGATAGTTTTTAAAACAATTACCGGACTAAACCGGATGGGAGCTGCCAACACCGGAATGTGCCAGAAAGTTCCGGTGAGTTGCGTGACGGCGGACACGCTATGATGGGTAACCACGGACGTAGGCAGCTAGGGGATATGCGTATAAAAATTGTTTTTTTTTCTTGACAAAATGATATGAATACAGGAGAAAACACTAACTAAAAATAGAAGCTAAGAAACTACCAAAAAAAGTCAATTTAGTAAACAATTTAGTTTACTAAATTGACTTTTTTAAGTTTTCTTGGGTCTGTGTGTTCTGGGTTGACGCCCCCAGTTAATTATCGTCACCTGGTAGGTACTCATAGTACAGGGGTTGCCCTTTATTTTTTACCAATAAGATAAATAAAACAGAGTTGGCCCCTATGCCAATGTCCCAAAATGCTGGCAACATTACCTCGTTGGATAGCGATGGAAATTCGCTAGACGAAGTAGGTGCCAGCCTTTGGGTCTCCCGTGCTTTTTTTATTATTTCATTTAAGTTAGTAAGTAACTAATCCCATCATAGCAGCGAAGACTTAATTTCTATAATGGAGGCCTTTGCCTGGAGTAAGTAAGTAAGTATGTATTGACCACGGAAAGATATGTGTATCTATACATCAACATGGTACAGTACTTGTAGCAGATATATTACTAGTAGGTAAAGGTACCTTGTACTATTAAGTATTCTGTGGTAAAGGTAAGTAATAAATTAATAGTAGTAAAAATTAAAATTAGTATGTGAAAGTAACTATGTCTGCCTGTCTTTTACTCTTTCACGCCAAAAAATTTTTTTTCTTTCTATCCCACATTTTGGGACAAGATGGCGACACCAGTATGGGAAAAGTATAATTAACTATCTACCCCATGGATTATTCCAGACTGATGGAATTAAATGGAGTAACGAATAAAATATTAACATTAGTTCTTGACGGCCTCGATGGCGCAGTGGCTAAGGTGTTCGCCTGATACGCGAAAGGTCCCGGGTTCGATTCCCGGTCAAGTCAAATTAGCAGTCGAGGTAACATCCTATAATTATGTATATTGTTCCGATCCCAAACTAAGGTTTTCCCTTATGCTTTTAAAACCAGAAACAACCAAGGAACCACAAACACCCAGACCCAAATATCTGTTTCGATGCGAATATCTGCGGAAATCGAACCCGCGACCTTTGCGTCTCAACAATTTATAATTTTGACAATCTTGCCATAGCATTTTTTATGAGGTAGATGGAAGATGAGACAACGTCAAACACTTTTCTCCTAATTGGGCTTCCGGTACCCTCACTCACTCGACAAAACACAGCACGTATATTTATTTTGTGTTTTTTATGATATATGTAAGTGGCAGACGAACCGACGGATCACCTGATTAGTAAGCGATTACCGCCGCCCATGGACACCTGCAACACCAGTGGTGTTATAAGTGCGCTGCTTACCTTTTTACCTTTTAACCCCCCTTCCCCTAGATTGGGCCTTCGGTACCCTACTTACTCGACGAAACACAGCGCATACAGGGTGTATCTGTAAACATTTACATCCCTTTAACCCCGTATTCTATCAACCATTCTGAACAACATTTGTTCAACAACTTTTCTAAATTTTTCGAAAAATATTTCGACTTCCCATACAAAATGGACCAAGTCACGTGACCGATTTTGTATGGAAAGATAAAAAAATTTTATGCGAATTTTCAAAAGTCATAGAGCAAATGTTGTTCAGAATGGTTGGTAGAACACGTGGTTAAAGGGATGTAAATGTTTTACAGATACACCCTATATATTTATTATATGTGCAATTTATATAAACTATCGGTTGATCGCTGAGTTTGGACGCCGAAATGTCTGTAACTCCATTATAGAACTAAAAGCTGCCAAACTATAGCCCGAAGTTGTACAAGCGCACCATAAGAGCGCTTAAGCAGAAGTAATGAAAACTCGCACCAACTCATAAGTACCTACTTGTAAGTATTGAAGTATTAGTACGGTGAAAGCAGCCAATCTGTTTTACGCGGTTTTAGTGATGGGACATGGGGAATGTTATCGATAAAAATTTAATACTTAATATGGAGACAGGCTCGATATGGCGCATTTCAAAGATGATTTTTTTGTGGATTTCATCGGATTGCCAACATTTACAGCAGGTATTTATATAAAAAAGTGAACAATTATGATTAAAACAAAAATGATTGTGGGAGAGCCATGCTTCAGCATAAATGGGCCGGGTCGACCGGAGTGATACCACTGCCTTACAGAAAACCGGCGTGAAGCAACTCCTGTGCTGTGTTTCGCCGAGTGAGTGAGGGTACCGGAGGCCCATCGGGGGGGATGGGAATAAAAGGTTAGCAGCGCACTTGTTGCATGTGTTCATGAGCGACGGCAATTGCTTACCATCAGGTGATCCGCCTGCTCGACTGCTACCTATCACATAAAAAAAAACCTAACTGTAGGTACTTGTAATTTTAAGTAATCTCAGCACGCAAACTACAAGAAAAAAAACGTTAGACTGGTCCAGGTGAAGAAAGAAGTATGGTTCGATCCCAAGGAGATACTCACGCAGATTCTATGCAATTCATTGTAAATTTCACCTTCTACCTATATAACGCGCAAAAGGCCCCTAACCAAAAAAAAATTAAGGTACTTTTGATCGTAGGTAATATATATTGTAGCTAAATACCAATTTTTCCATTCCTAACATTAAAATTATAGACTTTCAAACAATATTCAATTTTCACCCCCTCAAAGGAGGATTTTTCAAAAACCTATAAAAGGTATAATTTTAAGTTATTAGTCTAAATCAGTCATTACTGATAAGTCATTATCATTCAATAAAAGTATCGACATCACAACATTCCATCACTAAATTTTAACACGCAGCAATTCTCACGGAGTTAGTCGATAGTTAAGTGCAGTAATAGTGCATTATGGATCCAACTGCATTCGACTGCAGAGTGCTGCGCTTTCTGCAATTTGCTGCAGGTACAGTCGGCTGAGAAAGTGGATCAGTTTTGATATAAATCAATTTTAAATTATTAGATTACTAGTGACAACTTCTTACAACAACGTAGCCTTCATCTTACCCTTTAGTGGTCGAATTCCGTCAAATCCGATCTCAGTTTCTCTTGTCATAGTTAGTTGAAGGGATGGATAGTAACATAGGCTACTTTTTGCCCCTGTTCAACCCCCCAATTTAGCGAAGTGAGGGCGGACAAAAGCTAGTATTTTTATAAATTGTAGCCTGAGTTATCCTGATGAATAATTGTAAAGTTTAAGCTATATTATTGTAAAGTTCCATTAGAAATAGAAATAGAAAAATCTTTATTCAAGTTAGGTCCATACAGAACACATATGAATGTCAAAACATATAACATTATAGCGGCCGCCCGCGACTTCGTACGCGTGGAGTTAATTATTGACACTTATCGTCATATTTTGGACAATCCATACAATATATTTTTATAAATTGTAGCCTATGTGTTATTCTGATGTATAAGCTATATTGTGGTAAAGTTTCATTCAAATCCATTCAGTAGTTTTTACGTGAAAGAGTAACAAACATCCATACTTTCACGTTTATAATATTAGTGGGATTCTAAGACAAATCAATCATACACCACGAAGTCTTGTAGTTTATAATTGCAAGGTATCTATAGCCTATTTTTACCCCGCCTTCACTTTCACTAAGATTAACTAGACGCCTGTCGATCGAGAGCTTGGAAAGCTCCGCTTGTTAGCTTTCGAAAGCTCAAGAGATAGTCACGACTTTTTTTGCGGATTTCGGGTCCTGTCAATTAGTTTTTGAAGGTTTTCTCGTAGTCTAAAGCTCGAAAGGAGGCCTAATTGGGGGAAAGGGGTTTAAAGGTTGGCAGCGCACTGACTCTACTCCTTTACCGATGATCCGTCTGCTCGTCTGCCTCCTATCACATAAATGAATGAAAAAAAAAACAAAATTTAACCGCGGGAGAACCACGCTTCGGCATGAGTGGGCCGGCTGACTGGAGTGATACCACAGCCTCACAGAAGACCCGCGTGAAGCAGCGCCTGCGCTGTGCGCCGGAGCCCCAATTGAGGGGAAAGGGGGTTTAAGGTTTGCAGCGCACTTGTGACTCTACTGGTGTTGCAGGTGTCTTATGAGCGGCGGTAATCGCTTACCATCAGGTGAACCGTCTGCTCGTCTGCCACCTATCAGATAAATAAAATCTACGGAACTGTCTCGGTGACGCAGTGGATAGTGGGTCGCACTTATTTTGCGTAGAACTTGGCACTCATTTACTTCATAATTTTTGCGGCGTATAGCCACGTATAGCCCACGACACGGGGGTACATTAAATGTTGTTTTGATCTTGGCTCTTTTTTAACATTTATTATGTATTTATCTTATTACTACATAAAAGATCTGCACTGCCTTACCCCTTGTTAATTCACTGAATTATTTCTCTACCCAAAGGTTGTCTGGAAGAGATCGCTATTAGCGATAAGGCCGCCGATATTGTATTTGGAAATTACTATTAGCATTAAGTTCTGTTATGTGTTGTGCAATAAAGAGTATCTATCTATCTATTTATGTTTTTGGTAGAATATTTTATACGGTATTATGTATTATCCTTGCTTTTCTGTGGAATAAACATTGCCGGATTCCAAAAGCATTTTGACAGTTCTGATGTTGAAGAGACAGCTGTCAACTGCACAAAGATGGCGGATCGGATCAAACAAGACCAAGGGAGGAAATGTGCGTTTGATGTTGGTAATAGATGTAGTATATCTTAAACGATTTTTATATGAAGGCAAAAAATTTTACCAGTAGTAGAATCTTTTGCTTGAGCGATGATAGGTTTAGGTGGCAGACGAGCAAACGAATCTCCTGATGATAGCTGATTGGTAGACACCGACAACACCAATCGAGTCTGCGCTGCCTGTCTTCTGTGAAGCCGTGGAATCACTCCGAGCCGGCCCATTCATGCCAAAGCCTGGCTCTCCCACGTTACTATGAAAAACGCTACTATGATGGGATTAGGCTTAATCACCTCGCTTGCCTAATGCGGATTTGTTATCACAAGCCCGGGATATTCGAATAATTCGAAACAAACTTTTGCTCGACCCGGGAATCGACCCCAAAAAACGAGCTAAAAAGTTAGTACAAAACTAATTTCAAAGTCCACTAGTTATGATTATAACTTGAAAGCTAAATCTGGTTAAATTAATAACTGCCCACAAACGCGCGGACACAAACTGGACACAGACACGCTCTTAATTACGATGTGACGAGATTACGCGTCCGCCGCAGGCGGCGTAGGGTCGGCAAAACATGATCACGAATAAATTATTATATTCACACATGACAATAACTGATTTGATTTTGATGATTGATCAGACCAATGACTGGCCGGAAAGCGCATTTAGTAGTGACCCTGCCTTATACGCTAAAGGTCGTCGGTTCGATCCCCATCCTGGACAAATCCATATTGTGGGAGAGCCACGCTTCAGCATGAATGAGCCGGCTCGACCGGAATGATACCACTGCCTCACAGAAAACCAGCGTGAAGCTCCTGTGCTGCCTTTTCGAGTGAGTGAGGGTACCGGATGCCTAATCCAGGGGAAGGGGGTTAAAAGGTAAGCAGCGCATTTGTGACTCCACTGGTGTTGCAGGTGTCCATGGGCGGCGGCAATTGCTTACAATCAGGTGATCCGCCTGTTCGTCTGCTACCTATCACATAAAAAAGCCCAATGACTGACCGGATGGCGCATTTGGTAGTGACCCTGCCTCATACGCCAAAGGTCGTGGGTTCCCCATCCTGGACAAACATTCGTGTAATGAACACTTGTGTTTGTTCAGTGTCTGGGTGTTATATATGTATTTAAGTATTATATTTGTGTTTCCTCTGTTATCTGATATCTGTAACACAAGTGCTTAAGCTACTTAGTACGGAGTCAAGTCGATAATATTGATGTACTAACTTTTGCCCGCGGCTTCGCTCGCGTTAAATTTGGGGTAGCACGGAGGGGCAAAAAGTAGCCTATGTTACTCTCCATCCCAGCTATCTCCACTTAAAAAATCACGTCAATTCGTCGCTCCGTTTTGCCGTGAAAGAAAGATAAACATATCTACAGATAGACACACTTTCCCATCTATACTATTTATAAAGAGGCAACTTCTAGAAACAACAACAAGGCTTATAGGTAAACCGAAAACACGAAACACAAGCTCGATATAATCGACGCCCAGCGCCACCTATCGGTTGCATGGAAAACTAATATCACGAAACGAAGTGAGGGCGGGCCACTAGTTTATAATATTAGTACAACTTATGGATAAAAAAAACACAAAATATGTTATTTAAGTATGTCATGTATAATTATATATATATAGCAATCACTTTGCACTGCCTTACCCCCATTGCCAACACGCTGTTTTTCTCTTCTCTACCTAAAGGTTGTCTGGAAGAAATCGCTACAAGCGATAAGACCGCCTTATTGTACTGTCTATAGCTGTTGTTTCACTCATGTATTCTATTTCTGTGCAATAAAGAATATCTATCTATCTATCTAATATGCAACCTTTCCACACCCCTAGAATCACACCTCGTTACTCAGTCGCAGTCGAGTGCAACTGCACTTTTTAGACGTACATATGCACTTATGCGGTGCATTCAGTGCATTCGGTGCATTCGTACTGCTTAACTGCTCTTTGTGTGGAGTTTTTTCAAATTGTACTTTATGTCTGTTCTTTATTCCGTGTGAAAATTGTGAAAAGCTCTCCTTCGTTTATAAATACAGATTGCATTTTTGGTATTACACTATAACTGACTCAGAGACGTTAATTAAACCTTAATTGTCTCTTAACATCGTAACACCCAAAAGCCATAAACAAAAAAAAACGTTTCGTTAAAAGGCATAAAAAAAATGATTTTCTATTGTGTCTGCTGTTTGGGCGTTACGACGCTAAGGATGACTAATGCATCTTGAAAAATCCAATTTACTTGGATCTAAGTCTGTAATGTTTTATTTTCTTCAAAAATATCGTATTTTCGCCACAATCAGTGTAAATAGGTTGGCGGCGCTAGTTTCATTCGTGTAGCCCCTTAACAAACCAAACGATAAGAAAAAAAAGATTGGAGATTATTAAACAAAAAAGTCTTAGAATAACCAAAATATATGACAGCTATAAATTTTGTTTTTAACTCCAAAATGGCGGATTGTATTCCTTTATAAACGATTTTGATAAAAATACAAAACACTGTTTGTTACTAAGGTCAAAGTTGACTCGCATTTAGATGAATTTGTTATCTTTCTGTGAATATAGACGGTTATTCTTAACGAGATTTTTTACAGGCCGAATGACGAATTTGGGAGTGACCCTGCCTCATACGCCAAAGGTCATGGGTGGTCACTGGACAAAACTTTCGTGTGATGAACACTTGTATTTGTTCAGTGTCTGGGTGTTATTATATTACTAGCTTTTGCCCCCAGCTTCTCTCACGCCCCCCACTTCCTTAAAAAGGGGGGGTGAGAAAGGAGCAAAAACTAGCCTATGTTACTCTCCATCCCTTCAACTATCTCCACTTAATCACGTCAATTCGTCGCTCCGTTTTGCTGTGAAAGAAAGACAAACATACAGACAGACACACTTTCCCATTTGTAATATTAGTATGTATTTAAGTAGGTATTATATTTGTGATCCTCTGTCGTCTGATATAGAAATATTCTTTATTCAATTTAAGTTATGAATTATATATAGAACATTTATGAATGTCAAATATTACTTATGTAAGCTACCGCTGATTCGGAAAGTCGATTTCGACAAGTGCTTAAGCTACATACGTACGGAGTCAGGTCAATGTATGAGATGTGTGTGTGAGAATTACGTAGGTAATTATTATATCAAACCTAATCAAAGCATATTTTATCTCCTTCCGCATAAATAAATCGAATCATTACGTATTTTAAACTGATAAGCATTTCCCGATGTGTCATTGACATTCTTGTATGAGATTATGCATATTTGCATAATTAACGAATATATCCACTGATGAAACTGGTTTCGATATAATATTAGTATGTGATACGCCATTGCTAAAATAACATTTGATAAGTTAAGTGTGTTAGTCATGGCTAATTTTATGCCGAAAAAGAAGACAACAGCAAGACTTTGGTTAAAGAAGAAATTAGGGTATCAGCCTATATACTGTCCCTTTGCAGGGCAAAGGCCTACCTATACCTACATCATAGAAATCAAGTCATCGCTACTATAGAAAGAAAAAAAGAACGAAAATAGAAGAAGAATGTTCGAAAATGTAAGTATAAAAAGTTTTACTTCGTTTCGGGACTTACAACCGCACTCACAGACCTTAATTAAACCTTAACTGTCACTTAGGTAAATATATTAACTTTTATTTTAATAGACATAAAGACACAATGGAAAATCAATTTGTTGTATGCCTTTTAAAGGGCTTTTGGGTTTTACAACATTATGATAATGCGCATTAAGGTTAAATAACGTCTCTGAGAGCGGCAGTTAGTCTTGCTAAAAGTTCCAATCATTGCCGATAGATAGAGCTAAGTGTCGATTACATCGCACATTTGTTAGTGTTTCTGGGTTACAAAATGCAGCTTTGTGATTGTATAAAATTAGCTTTTTATAAATAGTATAGGTCTATTCAATTTATTTAATTTCCGAACAAGCAACAAATCTCTTTTGCTTTCCAAATCTTTTTTGTGATGTGATAGCTGGCAGACAAGCAGACGGATCACCTGATGGTAAGCGATTAAATAAACGAGAAATCGGTAACTTTTAAATACTTTGATTTGACCACAACACCATTCTCTATGGTCATTACTCGTTCCGGAATCGAACCGACTAACCGTGCCCAGTGGAGCAGTGGTGCGTACCGGAAACGGTGACCGTTAGCGCGCCGTCACACCGCCGGAAAACAGCGGTTATTTTGATAGATCTTTGACGTGATGATTATAAAATGATAGTTTGATATTTTGGTGTTGTTTTGTTTCCGTACTTTCACTAGAGATTTTTAATCATTAGCGTCATTAAGTAAATAAATGCGCTAGACAATCACACCAATCAACCTGGTCTCAAACTAGGGCAGCCCCTGTACTATGAGTGACCAGGTGACGATAATTAACTGGGAGCACCCAGCACCCAGACCCAAGAAAACATAGAAAATGTAGTTTTCCTAAATTGACATGGCCGGGTATCGAACCCGGGACCTTTCGCGCTTCGGGCGGACACCTTAGCCACCTTAGTACGGTTTGACACGTAAAGATTTTTCGAAATTAATTATGCCATTTCCGTATATGGCATAATTTATTTCGAAAAATCTTACCCCGTGGTAATCGCCCCGTTGGCCTAATGGTTTAAGTACCGGGTCGTGTTTCGGGGTCCCGGGTTCGATTCCTGGGTCGAGCAAAAGTATGTTAAGATTTTTTCCAAGTTATCTTCTATACTATTTTCATAAATAACACAGATTATGTATATAAGTTGCTGCTAAATCTAAAAATAACAAAAATAAATATTTATTAAACATCCATCCATTCCACAGACCTTAAACATGTAGACCAAAACAAAATGGCGGATTGTCCACTTGGAGTCAGCCATTTTGTATTCCATTTTAACATTTTCCAAGTCCTTTGTAATTTAATCTACCATAAGTGTGTCAAATTCATTTTGATCAATACAAAATAACCATAAAACGTTCGAAATAATCTATCCAAAATGTTTTCCCAAAAGCACCTGCCCAGCAAGGTGTAGAAGGGTGGCCGCCCATCCATGACCTGGGGGACCGATGCACCGATAAAGCAGGCATTAGCACACATAAATATTAATAACGAGCTTCGAATCCCCGGTTAGACAATGTGTCATTAGGGTGTCAAATGTCAATGATGATTGAAGATCTGTCAAAAATGTTTTTGGGGTTCCATTATCGCGCCTTACTTATAATAATAGACTTACAAAGCGTAGGAGAGATAAGAAAGCATATACATGTATAGCATGTAATAGCTTGTCAACAATGTATCACTACATATCACCACAGTCTAAAATTCACACTTATTTAAATAATAGAACATTTTGACATATTTTGACGTCTAAATTGTAATTTTCACGTAAACTCTAGATTTTATGTAGTTTAAACTGATAGATGAAAATGTCAAGTTTCCATACATTTTAACATTTTGCATTTGTCAAATTGAATGATAAATTTTAAACATACACTAACAATGATTTGTTGTAACTAAAAATAAATAGTACCGACTGTTAAGATACTTGACTCGTTGATCGTTCTTATGTTAATGCGATCATGACAGTCAAGAACTATTTGAAAATTTAAACGTTAATATCTCTTCGAAGTTCGAACACCTGAAGTGTATAGTAACGTTTGCTGTAAATTATGTAAGATTTACTGAACCGATATTTGAAATATTGAATATCTTTCTATATAAACCGGCAGATGTAAAAGTAATGTCCAACCTCAAAAATAAAAGACATTTTATTTTTTCATAACAAAAGAAAGATGGCGTCCGCTTGCCACCTGTCGCGGCATATGCCCGATTAGACAGACCTTCAAACTTAGAAAAATAAACCTTACTGTGATTACAGTAGGGTTTAAATTAATTTAAACGTGAATTTCGGTTTTAGATTATCATTTTATGAGAGGATCAAAATTCGATTCAATGAGTAACGTTCCGTTACACATGAACATGAATTTGTATAATATTTTATGTTAATTTTAGGTTTGGGAAAACGGAACGCATGAATTTTTAAGGTTATTTTTTATAGAACAACCTTTATGTTGACTATAGTGGCCCGCCCTCACTTCGCTTCGGGGCCGTAATTCATAAATGAGCCAATAGATGGCGCTGTGTCCAATTACATCGCGCAAGCGTTTCGTGTTTTCGGTTTACCTATAAGCCTTGTCGTTGTCTATAGAAGTTATCTCTTTATAAATAGTATAGGAGAAGAAGATAGAAGATATTTGATGTATTGCCTTGGTGGTGCGTAGGGTGGGTTCTCACTTTAATACAAAGGCTGCGCTTGGGTTCCCGGGTTCGATCCCCGGGTCGAGCCAAAAGGTTGTACTTAAGTCTTCGTCAGAAATTCTCAGTGTCAGTCCGAAGTCTGGAAGTAGGTGGTCTTGTACCCCCGTGCCTCGGAAAGCACGTCCAATCACTTTTCGGTCATGTCACACTGGTGTCCCACCGAATTAAGAGGGTAGGTAATTGTAATAATAAAAAAAAAATAGCTTTTATTCATCAAAAAACATAAATATAAAATGGTTTGTGATTGGAGACTCTTTTCAGCAAGAGCTGTGTTAGAAGTCTCCGCTCTCCATATAAGCTGGTGTAGTATCTGTATGTGATGATAATACTGATTTTATATATGTGAGTGTAAGTGCGCGCGCGTGAGTGTGTGTGTGTGTGTGTGTGTGTGTGTGTGTGTGTGTGTTTGTGTGTGTGTGTGTGTGTGTGTGTGTGTGTGTGTGTGTGTGTGTGTGGGTTGTGATTGTGTGCGTGCGTGAGCGTGGTGTGTATAATATATCTGCGTATGTGTTGTAGGTTAATATTTAGTTTTTTATTTTTTGCACCTGTATTTGCGAACACACTTAAGCACTTTAATATAAAGAAAGAAGTTTATTTGGAACAAATAGAAAGCCAGCTAAGTCACTAGATATCTTCGAAAAGTGCTAGATTAATCAAAGCTAATTATGAAACAAGCCTCTACTTTCGTTATGAAGTAATTTCCCCTGTCTTGACAATAATTAGGCCAGAATATTCATGCGGTGCACACATCAGGGACACTGGTCGCATAATTACTGGGACTATGTGAAGTATCAGCCTATATACTGTCCCACTGCAGGGCAAAGGCCTCCATAGAAATCAAGTCATAGCTACTATGATGGGATTAGGCTTAATCACCACGCTTGCCTAATGCGGTGCGGTGATCACAAACCCGAGCTTATCTATATCTTCTATACTACTTATAAAGAGATAACTTCTATAGATAACGACAAGGCTTATAGGTAAACCGAAAACACGAAACGCTTGCGCGATGTAATTGAGCACAGCGCCATCTATTAGTTCATTTCTGAATTACGGTCCCGAAGCGAAGTGAGGGCGGGTCCACTAGTGTTCGATAAATTCGAAACATAATACAATAGAAAAACGGTTCACAAGTAACGGAGTTGACGCGTAACAAACATACCGCGGGAGAACCACGCTTCGGCATGAATGGGCCGGCTCGGCTAGAGTGATACCACGGCCTCAGAAAAAAGTTTTTTTTGTGACTGTAGCATAGTAGGTTGTGTTGTTTTAAACAATACTAGTTTTTGCCCGCGGCTTCGCTCGCGCCCCCACTTCCCTAAAATGGGGGTTAGAAAGAAACAAAAAGTAGCCTATGTTACTCTCCATCCCTTCAACTATCTCCACTTAAAAATCACGTTAATTCGTCGCTCCGTTTTGTCGTGAAAGATAGACAAACATACAGACACACTTTCCCATTTATAATAATTAGTATAGCGGCCGCCCGCGACTCCATCCGCGTGGAAAAGTAACTTTTTACCCCACTTTTAACCCCTTACAACCCCCTTTTCGCAATAAAAGGTAGCATATGTCCTTTCTCAGGGTCTAGATCATCTGTATACCAAATTTCATTTAAATCCGTTCAGTAGTTTTGGCGTGAAAGAGTAACAGACAGACAGACAGAGTTACTTCGCATTTATAATATTAGTATGGATATATCTACGTTTAACTATAACTCCTAACTTAATTTAATCCTCTAACAAAACTTCGTAACAACAGACGAACGGACGATCGAACTCTCTAATATTAAAGCGAAGCAAACGAAATCTCTTTGACTGCGCAGCTATTGTAATCTTTAGAATAATGGCGCCATGATTTGGCATTATTGAGAGACTTTATACAGGGTGTATCTGAAAACATTTATAACAACCTTAGAGCATTCGTTGGTTGAATGCTCTAAGATAACAACACTATACTTACCCAAAACTGGAATTCTAAGACCAAAAAAACTACTACAATGTTGCTACTGCAATAAAATGATCGTACCAAACAAAGTATACCCCTTTTTATCTAAAAACACTCGCTTATGTAATTTATTTATTGGTAATTTTGATTCTATAATTTAAAAAAATAATTTTATTTACTTTTTTCACGTAAATACAAGACCCTTTAATAAAAACTTAACTAACTTAGTTATCAAAGATGGTATTGCGCTTGTAACACTTCAGGTGTTAATAAAATTTGGTATCTACTCACAACATTTTAAAAATGTATGGAAACTTGACAGAGATGGTAATATTTACATATACCCTGTGTACAAGTTGTGTCGGTAGACAGTTATATCCTTATTTAGAACAACTTAGACGAGCCGCGTGCTTGTTTGCCACCTTGCGTTGCTCAATTATGTATTACTAGCGGCCGCCCGCGACTCCATCCGCGTGGAAAAGTAACTTTTTACCCCACTTTAACCCTTACAACCCCCTTTTCGCAATAAAAGGTAGCATATGTCCTTTCTCAGGGTCTAGATCATCTGTATACCAAATTTCATTTAAATCCGTTCAGTAGTTTTGGCGTGAAAGAGTAACAAACATCCATACATCCATACAAACTTTCGCCTTTATAATAGTAGTAGGATTTTTTGACTAGCCGCTAAAAACTTGCATCACATTTGGATCTCACGGCCGCTTACCATCAGGCAGAGTGAGATCAACATGATTGTCCTCAATATAAAAAAAAAAATTAGGATTCTCTTGAAGAGTCAAAGACTCGAAATATGCGTTTTTCTTAATTTTCAAAACTGAAGTTAGATAGATAGATATTCCTTATTGCACAGAAATAGAATGCATGAGTGAGTGCCTATTATACAATTGAAGAATACCTTAATGACAAGAATTTGTGGAAATGATAAACTGTTCACCTACACAGTGTTATGTATTATGAAATTAAATTTATGTTATAATTTAAAGTTTTATGATAACAAATTGTGAAAAGATTAAGTTCACTGAGTGTGTTTATGCTGATTCTTCTCGGTAGAAATTGACCTTCCGAATCAGCAGTAGATTATAAAATTTGACATTCATAAATGTTCTGTAAAGGACTTAAATTGAATAAAGAGATTTTGATTTGATTTGATTTGATTTGAAAAACAGCTATAAACAGTACAATAAGGCGGTCTTATATGCGGAAGTTCTTATAAAAGTTGTTGATGTGTCTCGTTTTGTCCTCCAAAAGGCTTATACAGGGTGTCCCCACACTAAGGTCAGTCAAAGGCTTTGTAAGGCTCTTCAAAGGGTCGCCATTGGTGGGACTGTACAAGCACCGAATTCCGATCTATTATGTAATTCAATATAATTCGCTGAAAGGGCTGGAGTTACCTTCATGTTATTAAAGGTAAACTGTTTTAAGTTGATGCCATAAAATGGCGGCTGCCTACTTGAGAAAGAAAGAAAATACATACTTTAAAGAAAACACATATCTATACCAATAAAGAGATAACTTCTATAGACAACGACAAGGCTTATAGGTAAACCGAAAACACGAAACGCTTGTGCGATGTAATTGGACACAGCACCATCTATTGGTTCAATTCTGAATTACGGTCCCGAAGCGAAGTGAGGGCGGGCCACTAGTATCATGATACAGACAAATGACATAAACACAAGAAAATACAAAAGACACAAAAAACATGTTTTTTTTTTATGTGATAGGTAGCAGACGAGCAGGCGGATCACCTGATGGTAAGCATTGCCGCCGCTCATGGACACCTGCAACACCAGTGGAGTTACAAGTGCGCTGCCAACCTTTTATCCCCTTCCCCCCGGGCCTCCGGTACCCTCACTCACTCGGCGAAACACAGCACAGGGGCTGCTTCACGCCGGTTTTCTGTGAGGCAGTGGTATCACTCCGGTCGAGCCGGCCCATTCATGCCAAAGCTCTCCTACAGTTAAAGTCTCCCACAGTTGATTCATGACGTAAGCGGCGGCAATGAAGGTTTTTGCAAATGCGAAATCCAATAGATGGCGTTACGTTGACGTCAGGTCATTCAAATTCTATTCAAAGATACTATTCTACGCGGACAAAGTCGTGGGTAAAAGTTAGTTTAAAATAAGACAGAAGATATTTGAAAACTTAAGTCTTCTTTCATAGCTAAGAAATATATCTTACTCTACAGTTGATCAAAAGATAATATCAAGTAACTTCGTATAATACACATAATTTAGCCTAACTAAGCATTATCTAAGTTACTAAGTGCTTAGTTAACCATTGGCACTCTAGACTGTTCTGCTAAGTTAGCTTTGAGCGAAGATAATTAACACTTAGTATTAGATCTATTTAATGGCGTCCAGTTTGGCTAAGTGTAGCCTTTGGCGTGTGAAGTGTAGCCTTAAATGTGTAGCCTAAATCTGTAGCCTTATTTAATTACTAGTGGCCCGCCCTCACTTCGCTTCGGGACCGTAATTCAGAAATGAACTAATAGATGGCGCTGTGCTAAATTACATCGCGCAAGCGTTTCGTGTTTTCGGTTTACCTATAAGCCTTGTCGTTGTCTATAGAAGTTTTCTCTTTCACGCCAAAACTACTCAACGGATTAAATGAAATTACGTATACAGATATTCTAGACCCTGAGAAAGGATCATAGGCTGACTTTTTTATTGCGAAAAGGGGGTTTGTAAGGGGTTTGAAAGGGGGGGTAAAAGAGTTACTTTTCCACGCGGACGGAGTCGCGGGCGGCCGCTAGTCTCTTTATAAATAGAATAGAAGATAGAAGATAAACTAGGGCCCTATTTTACACGATTGAACATTTATTTTAAGGTCATATTTTATGATGTAGTGGCAGACGTGCAGACGGATCACCTGTAAAGTAAGCGATTTGTCAAAGTCATCAGCAACACCAGTAAAGTCACAACCTTTTGACTTCCTTTCCTCTCGATTGTGCCTCCAATAACATTATTTACTCGGTGAAACAAAGGCGCAGCTTGACGCCTGTCCTTTTTTAGGCTGTGGTATCACTCCGGTTAAGCTGGCCCATTAATACCGAAGCATGGCTCTCCCACGGAGCGGTCATTGCCCTTAACTTGGTTTATTAAAATAAAGTTAATGCTATTTATCAAATCGCTCGTGTTTTAATAACCCTAATTATGTGAAAGTACGCCCCGTTTGGTCTACAGGTTGAGGTATTGGTCCATCATCTTAGGGTCCCGGGTTCGACACCCGGGTCGAGCAACAGTGTGTTTCGAATTTTTCAAACATAGCTCGTGTTTGTTATCACCTATCTGCATTAGGCAAGCGTGGTGAATTAGCCTCTCATCATAGTAGCGATGACTTGATTTCTATGATATATACCTTTGCAGTGGGACAGTATATAGGCTGATACTTTTAAGTGTATAGTGACATAAACTACTATTTAGGCCACTCTCACCTTCACCTCCTATCGTACACCTGATAACATACAAAGATAACACATATTTATTACTTCCCACAATGCAATGCAATGTTAGATAACAGAAATACTAACTAATCTATAATTAGTTATTTTAGCAATAAAAGCTAATGGAACTCTTTTTTTTTGTTATATGGCCTGTATTGTGTTCACGACACATTTAATTTTGCCAATGTCAAGTGTTATGCTGATAAAGTGTGTTGTAGTGTAGATCAACAGTCGAATTCACAGTCACTCAATAAAAGCGCCGGTGTTTAAGCGTTTTGATGTCCTAAGGGATTCTGTGGTGACTATTTTTAACAAAGGTCGTAGGTTTTAAGACTCTATTAGGTCAAAGCAAGTTGTTCACGTGACAACTCAACTCGACCACAAATAGCAGTGTTAAAAACGACACAATTCAATGATTCTTATATTAATATCACCCTGCGGCCACTTCACTGCACAAAGTAACACCAAATTTGTATGTACACTGAAAACCACTAAATACTAATTAAAATCTTTGGATTGCATCAGCCGATGCGGCTTGTTTCACAGTTAACCACAGAATCAATGGAACTCATCCAAGTCTTAAAAAGTAAACTGTCAAATAATGTGTCATCTGTCCGGATGGCGCATTTGGTAGTGACCCTTCCTCATACGCCAAAGGTCGTGGCTTCGATTCCCACCCTGGTCAAACATCCGCGTGATGAACACTTGTGTTTATTCAGTGTCTGGGTGTAATAATAGCATGAACGTGTTAAAAGTGGCGCCGCCAATTAAAGCTACAATCGCAAAAAAGTGCGCTACTAAAAGCCTAAAAGGCCGGCAACGCATTTGCAGTCCTTCTGGTGCAGCCGTAGCTGATGTCCATCAAGTGTCATTTTAACCGTGGGAGAGCCACGCTTCGGCATGAATAGGCTGGCTCGACCGGAGTAATACCATGGCCTCACAAAAAACCAGCGTTAAGCAGCGCCTGCGCTGTGTTTCGTCGAGTGAGTGAGGGCATCAAAGGCCCAATTGGGGGAAAGGGTGTTAAAGGTTGGCAGCGCACTTGCGACTCTGCTGGTGTTGCAGGTGTCTATATGCGGCGGCTATCGCTTACCATCAGGTGATCCACCTGCTCGTCTGCCACCTATCACATAAAAAGGTGACCTACTTGCTCGATTGCCTTCCTATTTTACGAAAAAAATTTAAAATCTTTAACTCCAGTTACCATCTTGCGCTCGCTAGCTCCACAAACCAAATATTTGCGATAATTATACACTTCTAAACCCAGCTTTAGCTTACTCAAGCGAAATGAAATACTTCAAGTTTTAACTTTAATCTCGATATCTCAAACGATTAAATTTTCACTCACGGAATTTCCTTTGCATCTTCGGTTTGTTTACTCAGCTGTTGCCGCATTGGGTTCGCTAGCGACCTATATAGCACAGAATACTTAATAGTAGGTACAAGTACAGGAGACCTATTTTTGAATTTTCGCTTCGTCCAAACAAAACTACTCGTTTTGCAAGTCGTCTCGTGAGTCGCATGATTCATGATTTTCCCTATTTTTGAAATCACTCGCTTTGGATATTGCCAAGCTTGTCAAAGTATAGTATTCACGCAGAAAAAACTTTAATCGGTATTACAATTGTAAGACCGGTATACGGTGTAACGTATAATGGAACGTGAATATTTTGACAGAAAAAGGGAAAAAGAAAAATAAATTTGACGTAAATGCGTCCACTCGCCTCACGGAAACGAGTGGTTTACACCACTCGTTGCAAACGCTCGTTTTCGAATGATTCGAAAATGCGGATGTCAAAAATCATGCGAGTCACACATTTTTGTATTAAGCCGAAACGTGGCTCTCCCACTGTTATTCATGCCGAAGCGTGGCTCTCCCACTGTTATTCATGCCGAAGCGTGGCTCTCCCACTATTAAATTTGGGTGAATTTGAAAAGTGGCGCTAGCGTCTTCTTAACAGCTATCTCACGGACTAGTTAAAAACTTTTTAAACTGTTTACACTATGTTTTTAAAAAGGAAGTGCTGGCTTTGGCTTCCGGCCAAAACGCAGCAGAATGCATTACAATACACAATTATGCATTTTGAATAAAATGCGAAACATGTACAAAATGGCTGGTTTTATGTTGCGTTAATTGGAGATTTTTTGTCTGTTTTAAATTTTTAACAGTACTTGTTACCTCCGTCCCTCGCCCCCCGTATATATTACTAATAGCGGCCAACCGCGACTCCGTCCGCGTGGAATAGTAACTTTTTACCCCCCTTTTAACCCCTTACAACCCCCTTTTCGCAATAAAAAGTAGCCTATGTTCTTTATCAGGGTCTAGAATTCTAGATCATCTGTATACCATTTCATTTAAATCCGTTCAGTAGTTTTGGCGTGAAAGAGTAACAGACAGACAGACAGACAGAGTTACTTTCGCATTTATAATATTAAGTAAGGATGTACTATGTACTATGTTTTATTGGCTATAAAACATAGTACATACAGCAGCTAAACAGTATGTGGACGAACAAACAAGACACAACAAAAATAACAAAAACATTGTGGTCAGTGGCCAACAACCCGTATTCCGTTCGCCTAATGGTCATACCGTGGGAACCTACGCTTCGGCATGAATAGGCCGGGTCGACCGGCGTGAAGCAGCGCCTGCGCTGTGTTTCGAGTGAGGACACCGGAGGCCCAATTGGGAAGAAAGGGGTTGAAGGTTGGCACCTTGCGACTCTACTGGTGTTGCAGGTGTCTATGGGTGGCGGCCATCGCTTACCATCAGGTGATCCGTCTGCTCGTCTGCCACCTATCACATAAAAAAATATGTACCGGGAAGTGATCTCGACTCCCGGGTCGAGCAAAAGTATGTTTATACTTTTTCGAACATAGCTCGGGTTTGTGATCACCGCACCGCATTAGGCAAGCGTGGTGATTAAGCCTAATCCCATCATAGTAGCGATGACTTGATTTCTATGATGGAGGCCTTTGCCCTGCAGTGGTGTCCCATTGCAGGGCATTATATACTGTCGTATATAGGCTGATACTTTACTTTACTCTCAGTCAGCACTATAATAGCTGGCGGCACGAAAGTATAGCGATGACCGTAATTTTGCGCACATGTTAAAAAGAAGACTTTCTATCAAAATTGGTTTCTGCGCACTCAAGGTCATAACTACACTTTCTTGCCTCGGACTATACTTACTTACTTTACTTTTTTCACATATACCCACGACCTTTGGCATCTAGTCGTAATAAAAATTAGATTTGTTTCATCAAAGTTTGGCTAATACGAAATTCTGAAAGCTCGTGCGAAAGCTGCAAAGCTCACAAAGCAAAGTTCCACGAACTATTAGACGGATCCTGACCGCAGAGGTCGGGGTAATGCAATTTTCTTTACTTCTAGATTTGCGAGGGATGATGAGTTCAAAATTACCCTTAAAATGGGGAGAATTTAGTCAGGTTTTCACTGATACTACTGTTAATCCTCCTCACATGTATAGTATAAGTAAATGTATTGTGTTATCAACACACCCACCATTTCACATAGGTAATAGGTACACTACACATTTGCAGTCGTCCGTGGTACTCACTCAGTGGTCCCACTGAAACCAGCGTTACGGCCTATGGTCGTGACATAAGCTGAGTGAGGGCCATTTATGCTGGATGCCTCAACACAACACAGCATAATATAAATACACGGCACTGCTGGCCATGGGGAAGGACAGTTTATTTTTTGGTTGTTATTTTTTTTACTAGTGTTTTTTATTTCTTGTGTTGTGTCAATTGTCTGTAGCATGTATATGTGTTGTGGTGTCCAAATTAATAAATGTATTTTCTTTCTTTCTTTCTTTTCTGATACACGTGGGAGATTGAGCGCGCGTGCTTTTTAGAGTTCCGCAGTCTGTCTGTCTGTCTGTCTGTCTGTCTGTCTGTCTGTCTGGCTCGATCTCCGCCGTTTCTGCACCGATTGCCACGAAAATTGGTAGAGAGATGTATATTGATAATCCAAAAATTGGTTTTCAAAATTATCGAAAAATATTTATTTAAAAGCGTAAAAGTATTCTTCGAATTTTTCGAACATAGCTCGTGTTTGTTATCCGTTCGTCTTTTTTCCATTTTCTGGAAAAACATCCATTTTTTTTTATGAGATAGGTGGCAGACGAGCAAACGGATCACCTGATGGTAAGCGATTACCGCCGCCCAAGGACACCCG
Organism: Cnaphalocrocis medinalis; assembly: GCA_014851415.1. Lineage (NCBI taxonomy): Eukaryota > Metazoa > Arthropoda > Insecta > Lepidoptera > Crambidae > Cnaphalocrocis > Cnaphalocrocis medinalis. The sequence goes on from JABMDO010001265.1 coordinate 178,462, forward strand.
CAACCATTGGCCTGACAAGGGAATTTTGTTCCCTTTCGTAGTCTTTGTTTGTCATTCAGGCAATTCGGCGTCTATTCCTGGCAACACCCAGACCCAGACGCCGCCCACGAGTGCATCGCCACGGGTGCGTTCACCTTCTGACTGACGTCATGAAAGACTTCAAGGAGCCACGGAATAAATGCATCGATCTTACGGTTTAAGTACCGGGTTCGATTCACTGGTCGAGCAAAATACTTAACTTACTCCGATGGCTCAGCGACCCAATGGGTCTTGGCCTCCGATATGAGATGTCGCCAATTTTCTCGGTCATGGTTTTTTTTTATGTGATAGGTAGCAGGCGAGCAGGCGCATCACCTGATGGTAAGCAATTGCCGCCGCCCATGGACACTTGCATCACCAGTGGAGTTACAAGTGCGCTGCCAACCTTTTATCCCCTTCCCCCGGGTGGGCCTCCGGTACCCTCACTCACTCGGCGAAACACAGCACAGGGGCTGCTTCACGCCGGTTTTCTGTGAGCCGGCCCATTTATGCCGTAGCGTGGCTCTCCCACAGTTAAAATGTTTTTTTCGACCCAGAGCAAAATAATGTTTAGAATTTTTTGAACATAGCTTGCTAATACGCATTAGGCAAGCGTGGTGATTAAGCCTAATCCCATCATCCTACCTAACTAATATAATATTATTTTTGACGACCCGTTTAGCGCAATGGTTTGAGCGCCGGTTGAGACGCAAGGGTCGCGGATTCGATTCCCGCACCAACACAAATGTTTGTTCATGAAACAGATATTTGTGTTGGATCTGGGTGTTTGTGGTTCCTTCGTTGTTTCTGGTTTCCATAGTAACTACAAGGGAAAACCTTAGTTTGGGACCAGGACAATGTATGTGATGTTGTCTCAATTTATTTATCCTAACTCCTAACTAATATTATAAATGCGAAAGTAACTCTGTCTGTCTGTCTGGTACTCTTTCACGCCAAAACTACTGAACGGATTTGAATGAAATTTAGTATACAGATGGTCTAGACCCTGAGAAAGAACATAGGCTACTTTTTATTGCGAAAAGGGGGTTGTACGGAGTCAAAGGGGGGATGAAAATAATTAAAAATACTATTCCACGCGGTACTATACTCAATACTAATACCCAAAGATACTATTCCAATCGGAAGAAGTCACGGGTAACAGCTAGTATCCCATAAGAGACACTACATTTGCCGGTTTGCCGCTTCAATACATAAAGTCATGACCTTACCAACTTGACCTTTAAAACTCAGACAATGACCGAACCGGGAAGCGAACCCGTGACTAACCGACGCATCCATAGACAATTCGATACAGATCCGAAGAATCAACTTTGTCTTTGGCGATGACATTGCATTATTGCTGTAACTGCATTATTTAAGTCTCTGTTGGCGTAGTGGTTGGTTGGAGCCATAAAGTCCTTGAGTGGCGCGCGACTCGGCAAACGTAGTGTTGGACGCCCTGCGACAAGATGGGATGACGACATTCGAAGACTGGCTGGAGTGAGCTGGATGAGAGTGGCCGAACATCGGGAGCGGTGGCGTGCATTAGGGGAGACCTATGTCCAGCAGTGGACGACCGTGGGTTGCTGATGATGATGATGGCGTAGTGTTTAGTAGGTAGATTTAAGGGTACCTACTCCCGGGTTCGATTCCAGGTTGAATCAAGGTAAAAATAAATAAATAAATGCGCCAGACAATCACACCAATCAACCTGGTCTCAAACTAGGGCAACCCCTGTACTATGATACCAGGTGCACGATAAGGTACTGGGGCGTCAAACCCATACACCCATAACCAAGAAAACTTAGAAAATGTAGTTTCCTAAATTGGCTTGACCGAGAATCGAACCCGGGACCTTTTCCGAAAGTTACCTGATTTTTAAGGGATCGTGTTCATGTGATAGGTGGCAAACGAGCACACGGATCACCTGAAGCGACCGAACAAAATAGCGAACTTGACGTCGGAGACTAAGACTGATCTGACCTGTCTGCCTGCTGAAACGCCTGCGCTGTGTTTCTCCGAGTGAGGGTACCGGAGGCCCAATCGGGGTAAAAGGTGTTTGAAGGTTGGTACCGCATTTGTGACTCTACTAGTGTTGCATGTGTCTGAGCGGCGGTACCTAGATCGCTTACCATCAGGTGATCCTATGCTCGTCTGCCACCTATCCCATTTAAAAAAACCTTGGTTCGCTAAGCCAGCGTAGTAAGTATAAAAATAATAATACTTAACATGTATAAACCGACCCGGTTGGTTCAGTGGTAGTGAATGCTGCGTCTGGGCCAAGGGTTGCGGGTTCGATCCCCGCACAGTACAAAACATTTTGTGCATGAACCTGTCCTGATGTATGGTCTGGGTGTTTTCTATGTATTATAAGTATGTATTTACAAAAGAAAAGTATTATACGTATATATTTGTAATTCCACTGTTGGTTCTGATATCTGTAACACAGGTGCTTGAGCTACTTATCTCAGAGTCAGATCAATGTATGTGATGTAGTGAAATATTATTATTATTATATTATTATAAACGGCGCCAAGTAAAGTTAATCCCCCGGAGCGAAACCCTTCTCGTGTCTCGAACTTAAAGACGGCGTAAGTCCAAAAGAGGTAACTCAAAGTGACGTCGTATGTACCTAATACCTAATATCAGTAAACATTATTAAAACCAGTCTTGTTTGCGTGGGCGTTGGTTCGAGTCTCGGGTGACTCAGAGTGGACAAAGGTCAAATCTTAAGTTAGGTTAGTTTTGCGTTCTATTTTTATCGTTATTTCAGCCAAAAGACGTCCACTGCTGGACATAGGCCACCCCCAACATTCTCCACACAGATCGGTCCTGTGCCACCCGCATCCAAGGGACTCCCGCGACCTTCAATCGTCGGTCCACCTGGTGGGAGGCCTGCCACGGCTGCGGCCTCCACTCAAGAAGAACTCAAAAGAAGTTATCTTAACCTACTTTATAAATACACTAGTGGCCCGCCCTCAATTCGCTTCGGGACCGTAATTCAGAAACGAACCAATAGATGGCGCTGTGCTCAATTACATCGCGCAAGCGTTTCGTGTTTTCGGTTTACCTATAAGCCTTGTCGTTGTCTATAGAAGTTATCTATATGTATATAAATAGTATAGAAGATTTGCCTGATATCTGTCTGTAACACAAGTGCTTAAGCTGCTTAGTACGGAGTCAGGTCAATGTATGAGATGTTGTGTGTGAATTTTTTTCATTAGACTATAGGCCAACGAACTGATGTGGCAGTGGGCTGGTCACGAGTGTGGGTTGCTGATGATGATGATAGGCCAACGCTTGACCACAATCGATGAGGGGTAGGATGACACGCGTTCGCCTAGAACAGTGGTTCTTAACCTTTAAATCATGAGGGACCATTTTACCAAAATTCTGTCGTGTCAGGGACCACACACTTCGGACATGCGTCGCGGCGCCGTTTGCGTTGTGTTGACTCGACTCATCACGTCACGTCACTTGTTTATTACGATGTCTTCGCGGACCACTTGGAATGCCTCCAGGGACCACCAGTGGTCCGCGGACCACCGGTAAAGAACCACTGGCCTAGAAGATGCCTGTTCACTCTTGCCTTAAATATAGCGCCTCTTTACTTGAATATAGTGCGTCTTTACTTAATACGGTGGCAAGTCTAAAAGAGCTCGGTTTGGACTTACGTTATTCAAGTAAAGAGACGATACGACGGTCGTAAGTCCAAATACCCCGACGTGCAGTCTGTATGTCTTTTTGTCAGTTTCATTTCGCGAGTAAATTAGTCAAAGGACTGAATATTTTCAGAGAAAATTTCAGCTGCAAGCGCTGAATGAGACAGAACGCTATGTAATATATCTTATATATCTTGATGTTGTATGTTGTATGTATGCGGGGAACTACATTCGTTTGTAGGGCTGTCAACTATGTTTTATTTTATTTATTACTAGTGGCCCGCCCTCACTTCGCTTCGGGACCGTTATTCAGAAATGAGCCAATAGATGGCGCTGTGTCCAATTACATCGCGCAAGCGTTTCGTGTTTTCGGTTTACCTATAAGCCATATCGTTGTCTATAGAAGTTATCTCTTTATAAAGAGTATGGAGACTAGCTGTATTTTTCAATTGCTGACTCTAGGAAAGAATAAGCACTTTTAACTGTGACGGACATGACGAATCTCTAAGGGTTCCGTTTTCTGTCATTTGGCTATGGAACTGTGGGAGAGCCACGCTTCGGCGTGAATGGGCCGACTTGACCGGAGTGATACCACTGCCTCACAGAAATCCGGCGTGAAGCAGCCCCTGTGCTGTGTTTCGCTGAGTGAGTGAGGGTACCGGAGGCCCACCCGGGGGGAAGGGTATAAAAGGTTGGCAGCGCACTTGTAACTCCACTGGTGTTGCAAGTGTCCATGAGCGGCGGCAATTACTTACCATTAGGTGATTCGCCTGCTTGTCTGCTACCTATCACATAAAATAAAAATGGAACCCCAAAAAATCTGCCGTGTTGGCAGCCCTACGCAAGCTGTGACCGGCATACATACCGAGTCCCGCAAAACATATCGTGAATTCCATAAAACATTACTCGAGATTGGTCCGTAGTACGTACAATACTGCGGTACTAACAGTCTCTTTGGATACTATCTACTTCGTCTACTTACACTCAAATGGAACTGAAGTGTTTCTTATTTTTAAGTAATAGGTGGCAAACGAGCAGACGGACCACCTATAACCAAAATACACCACAATATTTTCTTCTATCACTATTTTTTCTTTGATGTAATTAAACTGAGAACCAGAGTCACCGACATAGCCCACCGAATCAGCAAACTGAAGTGGTAGTGCGCAGAACTGACAACCGTTGGAGTCATAAAGTCCTTGAGTGGAGACCGCGACTCGGTAAACGTAGTGTTGGACGCCCTGCTACAAAATAGGATGACATTCGAAGGCTGGCTGGAGTGAGCTGGATGAGAGTGGCCGAAAATCGGGAGCGGTGGCGCGCATTAGGGGAGACCTATGTCCACAGTGGATGAGCGTGGGTTGCTGATGATGATATTTTCTTCAATCATTTTTGTGGGATGGTTCTAGTTTGCATAACGATGATGTTAAAATTACAGTGCACCTTTTTTCTAACTTTCGCAGGTCAAGAATACCAACCATTTAAAAATAAACAAAAGAAAAAAAACAATGTTAAATACTCAAAATCAACCAGAATTCCATCATTTCCTAAAATGCCTTTTTTGATTAAAGCACAAAGGTTACCCCTATAAAGATTAAAATTGTTAGGTCTACAAACGACTAGATTCGAGGAACCAAAGCGATTATTCCGACTCGATTCTCGTTGAAGGAATTTCTAAATCAGTTTCAAGCGGACATAATTCCGGAATAGTGTGGGGACGTTGTCGATGACAGCGTATCGATGATTTTTTTGGGATCAAACCTTTGTGCCTAAGTTTATCAGTGTCAGCCCCAATATAAACCGAATATATAAGTCGGTCACGTGACTTCTTCATTGATGCATATGGGGAGTAGCAAACATTTTCGACGAATTTTCAATAGTCGTAGAACAAAATATTGTTCAGAATAGTTGGTAGAAGACGTGGTTTAAAGGATTTAAATGTTAACAGATACAAAGTCAAAGTGTTTTTTATTTAACATGCAAAATTTTAAATCATGCAAGCTCCCAGCATTTTGGGGACATTGCCATAGGGCCTACTCTGTTTCATTTTTTCCTTTTTGGTCGTTAATTTTAGATTCTAGTTACCTAATTGTTTTCTTGTGTTTCCTTATTATTTAGTCCAATAAATGCCATTTCATCAGTAATATATCGCATTAATTTAACAGTTAAAATTAAATTATAATGATAGAATAATTATGTAGCTTACACACAGCCTGTATAAGCTATTAAGCTCAAAACTAATTGCCAATAACTCTAACAGAGTGACGGTGAAATTATTGGAAAGTAAGTAATACAGCTTGGCTAGAAATAATTTATCTTATTGTTATTGGTAGTTATAATCAGATTCACCACGCTTCTTAAAGACTGAAATAAGACTACCTAGAGTGGTTCCTTTTACTTTCTTAGAAAACTTTTACTGTTCGATTAATCAAATCAAATCAACGGTGACGACTGACGGTCCAAATTGTATGGGTGACTCGACTAGGACCTTGTACAGAGCTAAAAAGGCGAATATACATTGAAAAGTTGGTCACAATACAATTTTATTATAATGACTTCGTTTTCAGATTCTAACTTTAATATAAAAAATACTGAACAACAAAAAGCATTATGGAATGACATTTTTTTGATGACGTCGGTTAGCTCCCATAATTGTTGTGTTTGTTCAGTGTCTGGGTGTAATAATATGTATTTAAGTATTATATTTGTGTTTCCTCTGTTGTCTGATATCTGTAAAACAACCAATGGGGCTACCATACTCCATGACGTAAGCGGCAGTGGCGCCATCAATTAATTTCATGACTTTCTTGATTATATGTGTCGTGACGTTTTCCCTCTGACGCCATTTGTCAAATTAAGATTTTTCTTGAATTTTTTAAGAATACCTACTGTGCTATGGGATTGTCATTTGAAAAGTTATACATTTTTTTATATTACTATATGAGATGGGTTTGCACTTGACCTCATCTCACCTGATGGAGAGGGTGACAAGGAGGTCTAGATGGTAGCGTGCCTTTCCGAGATCGAAGTCTATTCACGGCTCGACTTAAAGACACCCAATTGTAGCTCCTCTGGAAATACAGAAGGCCGGCAAGTTGTTCCATTTCCTTAGGCAGTTGGTACCAAGAAGAAGAAGGCTAAATTGTTAATGACTTACTTATTCGCAATGGACCTCAAAAACAAGTTGTGTTGCAATTACCTGTACATACAATTAAATAATAATAAAAAGCCAAATGTTGTCATTTTTTATGAGGTGTTTCAAAAGTCATGAAACAATTGGTCATAATGATTGGTATACGTGGTTTAAAGGGATGAAATTTCAAGATACAAACATTATAGATAAACCCAAAGATTTAAATCAGACTAGTGGCCGCCCTCACTTCGCTTGGGACCGTAATTCAGAAATGACAATAGATGGCGCTGTGCTACATAATATATGGCGCAAACGTTTCGTGTTTTCGGTTTACCTATAAGCCTTGTCGTTGTCTATAAAAGTTATCTCTTTATAAATGGTATAGATAGATAAACCCTTCAGGTAGGCGGTAAGCTAGTTCGCAACCTCAATGGCATAAAATTACCCCATCAAATTCAAACCAGACGTCGTGTTAAACGAGATATCAGAATATAACAGTAAAAATATTTTTACGACCTCAAAACAATGGTTGTACCGTAGTAGGCCACAGTACGCACTAAGAACAGTAATTTGCCCATTAAAAACGCATTTACGAATGAATATGGAGCAAAATAATTTGACAGTCAATGTCAAATCTCTTTGTAATTTTTTTGGGATTGGTAATAATCGTTGTGTGAAATGGGATTTTGTTACAATACAACAACAGTGTTTTGACGCTTTGTAACTATTTGAGAGGTTAAGCTCGTCGTTACAGCATACAAGATTCATAATTTCAGCCAATAGACGTCCACTGCTGGACATAGGTTGGTCCTCTACCACCCGCATCCAAGGAACTCTCGCGACCTTCACTAGATCCACTCTAGGATCTCTCCACCCAAACGGCCGTCTGTTCTCCTCGCAATGTGCCCTGCCCATTGCCACTTAAGCCACGCAATTATCTGGTGTACGATCTTGGATATCCTGCGATATTTTCAATTTCAAATATGTAGTCAAAAACCAAATGTAGTATTTTATTTTCGATCCTAATTCAATAATTGGTTTTAAATTCTAAAAAAGGCTGGCAGTTTCTTTACCTGCCAGCATTTTGGAGACTTTGCTACAGTTGCCTACTCTACTTATTTTTTTTTTTTAGGTTTTTTGCTTTAGTTTTCAGTTATTGTTTTTCGTTTCATTAGTTTCTCTTCTGTTGTCCAATAAACTTATTTATGTTCTTGTTCCTCTGAAGTTTAGTCAAAGTTTACAGCTTCCCAAAAAATCGTCCAAGAATTTCAAAACTGTTACTATATTTTTTGTTTATAGATTATATAGATCATGACAAAATTAGTATCAGTTAGGTTAAAACAAGATGAAAATCAAAAGCAACAAACACTAGAATTCTGGGACGAGTTTTTTTTGGACGCATTACCCCCTTTTTTATAGTTTTTAAAAGTCAGCCCAACAGACTAGATCACCTGATGGTAAGCGATTACCGCCGCCCATGGACACAGCCAACACCAGAGGCGTCACATGTCCCCCCCTCTAGCCCCAAGTTACTGCCTACCCTGTACGTTGTGAACGCTTTATTTCTCGTCACGGCACATTGTCATAAAGGGCTCGAAAGCCGATGATGTAACAGACGTGGTGCGAATGGCGACTGCTAATAGTTCATTGTAACCGCAGATCACAGGTAACGGTGAGGTAAGGATTGGGTAAGATTTCTTTTAGCGTAACACATTCTCTTGAAAACGATGGTCGCTCATTGTCGCACTCAGAGATGTAATTTCACCTTTATGCTTGCCTTTACGTATCTTAATTATGGTTAGTTATTATACCTATTAACATATGAGTTAATTTTAAACTGTGTCACTTTGATAGCTATCCTACTACTATTATAAAGGCGAAAGTTTTATATGGATGTATGGATGTTTGTTACTCTGTTCACGTAAAAACTACTGAATGGATTGAATGACACTTTCCACAATATAGCTTATACATCAAATAACACATAGGCTACAATTTTTGAGGTTTCTACGAACCTGAAGTCCACGCGAACGAAGTCGCGGGCAAAAGCTAGTATTGAATAAATTTGCATTTTATGTCATTTACGAGTCAACACCAGTGTGACACGACCGAAGAGAGATCGGGCGCACGACCAACATCTTAACACGTCAGTCTTGGGTCGTGGTCCACCTGCTAAGTTAACCTAGATGAACCACGGGCACTTTTTCTTGCTCGTGGTCCACCTTAGTTCACCTAGATGAACCACTAACAAATCGATTTATCATTAATCAATTTATCGATAAACAATCAAGCCAACCCCCCTCACTACCCCATAATACCACTGATGAAAATCTCCGCCATCAAATGTATTGGCGACACCAAATTGCGCCAATTGTGCCATCGACGGTAGAATCCCCCCCCCCCCATACCCCCCTCTTATGTTATTAGGGATGCCGACGGGTGACATCTAGATAATAAGTTTTAGTCAGTTGCATAAAAATAAACGATACTTTGCTTACTTTTGATAAGTTTGAGAGAAAAGAACATTATAAGTAAATTGCAAAAAATCTGCTTACGTAAATACTAATGCATTAAAAAAAAATCAGCAATCATTCGTCGGATTTGGGGATTGTGGAAGGTTGTGGGTTCGAGTCCCACCCTTGGATATTTTAGGGTTCCGTAAGCCACAATGGCAAAAACCGGAACCCTTATAGTTCGGTCATGTCCCGCTGTCCGTCTGTCCGTCTGTCCGTCTGTCCACAGCCGATTTAACTCGGAAACTATAGTACTACAGTGATGAAATTTGATGTGAATATTTTTGTATGAACCGCTACAAGAAATATGAACACTAAATAGTAAAAAAAAAGAATTGGGGTGGGGCCCACCATACAGTAACTGAGGGATGAATTTTTTTTCCACCAGATGGTAACTACCCTGTGGGGGTAATCAATGGAAAGGTCCGTTTAAAATGATATAAAGTTGTCCTAAAAAACATTTTTCTTAAGTGACGGTTTTTGAGATATCAGCTCTCAAAGATCCGTAAAGAGTATGTCCCCCCCCCTCTAGTTTTATACTACGGGGTAATAAATTCTAAAAAAAATAGAGGTGATGCAGGCGAATTAACTCTTTCAACGATTTTTGGTTTGATCAAAGTATCTCTTGTATAGTTTTGAGATAGGTTGATTAACTGTAATTTTGGTTAAGTTATGTGTGCTTACACTGAAAACCGTATGGCATTATCTTTGCTGCTACGGAACCCGTGTTGGCGCGAGCCAGACTCCGCACGTGGCCGGTTTTTATTAAAGTGTGTTGCTTGACTTCAGAAAACTAATTTTACTGTAAATAACAAATGAGATAGCCAGGACTACATTAAAACGTATCATAAACACCACGTGCAATGACTGGGCGCGCTAAACCGGAATGATACCACTGTCTCACAACCGGTATGAAGCAGAGCGCCTGCGCCAATTGAGTGAGGGTACCGGCGGCCCAATCCAGGGGAAAGAGGGTTAAAAGGTAAGTAGCGATCAGTCCATCAGATGATCCGTCTGCTCTTCTGCAAGGCCGTGTCGAGCCGGCCCATTCATGCCAAAGCTTAGTTTCTCTCACAGGAATTAATTATATTCTTTAAGTGCCCGCGAATTTGCATTCACTTTTTTTTCTGGTGACTGATTCTTTTTTTTCCCAGGGGAAACCGTCATGGCCTTCACCTTGCCACAGTGGGGGGACAAGGTGGTGTGGGTGGGACTCTAACCCTAACCAGAAACACCTGGGGAGTCCATCTCAGCGCAATCGCGGTCGGATACCCCACAGCCGGGGCTGGACCGTACCGCAAATCGCGCTCGCCACTTTGAGCCAAATTGTTTGGCGCAATGCAGCCCTTCCCAAATGCGCGACCTACCAGGACACCCAGTAGGATTTTTTCCCTCGCAGAGTCGTGATACTGAGCAAGCCACTCCCCAGTAGTGGCATGCTCACGTACTCCGAAGCCCGTTTAGTCGCCTCTTACGACAGGCCGGGAATACCTGGGCAGTATTCTTAACGCCCCTAGCCACAGGACACTTGCTGGTCTAATCTAGCCTAACGTCACAATTCTGTTTTGTTTTGTAGTTCAGTTAATATTTTCATCAACAAAATGTATTCTTATCTGAAAATGTTAATTGCAACCCTGTATACGTATTTCAGGCTTTCAGCTGAACACTCGGCTACTTGCCCCGGGCAATTCAGAAACACGCCCAATTATGACGCAACACGAACGTTTACTGGTAGAAATTGCTGCGGGCAAGACTGTATTTTAATTGTACTTTATTATTTCGAATTTGTAGTATTAAAAGTTGAAATGTTTTACAAGTCTTTTTGATACGATGGAGGCCTTTGCCCTGCCGTGGTACGGTATAATTTCCGATCATTATCATCATATCAGCCCACATCCACCCACTGCTGAGTATAGGCCTCTTCTCTATCATGCCACTGTCTACGGTACCCAGCCAGCCTCATCCATTGTTTCCCCGCTACCGTTACAATATCGTCGGACCAGGCAGGTGGTCTACCCACAGGACGTCGTCCCAATCTTGGCTGCCATTCGGCAAGCAATATAGTCCATCTATCATCATCCCCCAATGCACGCCACCACTCCCGATAAGTATCATATTTGTGATCCTCTGTTGTCTGATATTTGTAACACAAGTGCTACCGAGTCAGGTCAATGTAGTTATAAGATGTTGTGTCAATGAGGGTTTTCGTAAGTACAAAATCCGATAGATGGCGTTACGTTGTCGTCAGGTCCAACTTTGACGACATTGGTCGTTTTGTACGTTACTTCGTAATTATGACAAGATACGTCAAAATGGAACCAATCCTCTTGTTGTTGGACTAGGTCTCCTATTTTTGAATTGTCGTTTCACTAAAAAAATGTGTGACTCGCATGATTTTTGACATCCGCATTATTGAATCATTCGAAAACTAGCGTTTTGCAACGAGTGGTATTTAAACCACTCGTTTCCATGAAGCGAGTGGACGCATTTACGTCAACGTGAAACGAGTTAAAACTATACTTTGACAAGCTTGGCAATACCCTAAACAAGTGATTTCAAAAATAGGAAAAATTTTGAATCATGCGACTTACGAGACGACGTGACTTATAAAACGAGTAGTTTTGTTCGGACGAAGCGAAAATTCAAAAATAGGTCTTCTGACGTCAACGTGACGCCATCTATCGTATAAACCCTCATTATAAAAATCCTACTACGAATGGTGTGAACAAACAAAACACAAGAACGGTCGCCTCATCGACTCAGTTCCTCTGAAGCTGAAATCCTGAAAAACAATCGGAATCGGACACAAACAGATAAATTCAGTTCGAAACGCGTGGAGTCCGTAATGAAGGGAATATCTGGGCGTACGGTGATGTGTCCAATGGCACACGAGATTTAGAAAATAAATAATTAGAATAGAATAGAATCTATCTTCTATACTATTTATAAAGAGATAACTTCTATAGAGAGCTATGCGCAGTATGTTAGGAGTCAAATTATCAGACCGAATCAGAAACACTACTCTGCGCTCCAGAACGCTCATAACCGATGTCTCTAAAAAGGCTGCTCTGCTTAAATGGGATTGGGCCGGTCACGTCAGTCGCATGCCAGACGAGCTTTGGGCCAAAATAGCCACAAAGTGGATGCCCCAAAATGTAAAACGTCCTCGCGGCAGACCGGGGCGACGATGGCGTGATGAGCTAGACGCTTTTCAAAAAGACTGGTCTACCGTAGCCCAGGACCGGAATAGATGGAGAAAGGGTAGGGAGGCCTTTGCCCTGCAGTGGGACATTACGGGCTCATAATAATAATAAATAAATAACTTCTATAGACAACGACAAGGCTTATAGGTAAACCGAAAACACGAAACGCTTGCGCGATGTAATTGGACACAGCGTCATCTATTGGCTCATTTCTGAATTACGTTCCCGAAGCAAAGTGACGGGCGGGCCACTAGTAAATAAATAAATTGAGACAACATCACATACATTGTCCTGGTCCCAAACTAAGGTTTTCCCTTGTGCTATGGAAACCAGAAACAAAAAAGGAACTAGAAAAACCCAGACCAAACACAAATGTCTGTTTCAAAAAAAATAATACATATATTTATAGATCTTGATATCAATTTTAAGTCAGGTCAAGTATGAGATGTTGTGTGATTCTGCCACCGAGTTAGCCGTATGAAAATGGACATGCGCAAAGAAAGGAAACGCTGTATTAGACAACAAATTGTATACCGACGGGAGCGGACCCTGGGAGCCACACCTCTGACCGGGCACGGAAGTGGAGGCAGCCAAGTTCAAGAAAAGATCTTTAAGTGAAAATTTGAAAACAACGGAAAATCTAAATACAGGTCTTGTGTTTTTATAATGATAGGTGGCAGACGAACAGACGAGCTCACCTGATGGTAAGCGAATAAAGTAAAGTATACACTGATGTACTGCCAGCCAAGTTCAAGAGAAAGCACACATGTAACAAGGTGAAAGTCATGATGGTTTCCTTTGGGAAAACAGAAACAAAGTAGGAATTGCAAAGACCAGTAAGGGTTGCAAAATGTCAATACCCTACAACTTCACCATCATCATCATCAGCCCGAAAGTACCCACAGCTGAGTATAGGCCCCCTTTCCTTTTCGCCAAAGTAACCGGTCCTGAGCTGCTCGGATCCAAGTAGAACCTCCTATTTTAGAAATATCATCGACCCATCGTGACGCTGGACGACCAGGATTTCACTACATCACATACATTGTGATCTGACTCTGAGATAGGTAGCTCAAGCACCTGTGTTACAGATATCAGAATCAACAAATAGAAGACTTTTCTTTTGTAAATACATACTTATAATACATAGAAAACACCCAGACCAATACAAACAGACATGTTCATGCACACAAATGTTTGTACTGTGCGGGGATCGAACCCGCAACCCTTGGCCCAGACGCAGCATTCACTAGGGCACCATTCGGTAAGGAACTTACTCCACCTGCCATCACCTCGCCTAGCTAGGTGTACTGCCCAATTCCACTTGAGTTCTACTCTTAATCTGACAACATAGACCTTTGTCCTACGTTTTGTTTTGATAGAACTTGGCTCATTTTTATTCATAAAATAGGTCATAAAAGACACACGGTAAAAATTAGCTTGTAACGAACTCACTCAGTAATTTAGCCCCATCCCTCATGTGTAGTGTTGTTAGTTGTCCCGATTTGTCTGGGACGTCCCACCCCTATTTCACCACGCTGACTATCGATTGTGACATGATTTCCTCTTAACTCTTTTAACGGTCAGCCATCGAAGTAAGACGTTAATGCACAACTGTGTGCGCAGACACAAGTGCATTATCTAACCAAACCTATGACAACTTGAGAGTAGCTGATCGTGGTAAGTTATCTGGCGCATATATTTTTTACTTGTTGCTGTCCCTGATTAACTCAATCATATCAATCAAACATGGTGATAAAGCCTAATCATTATCATTTCATTGTTGCGATGTTAAAATATAAGCCTACATACTTACTGTCCCACTGCAGGTCAAAGGCCTCCATCATAGAAATCATGTCATCGCTATGGTGGGATTAGGCTTAATCACCACGCTTGCCTAATGCGGATTGGTTAGGTATGTTCGAAGAATTCGGAACATACTTTATACTCTCGTCCGGGAATCGAACCCGGGATCCCTAGATTACGACCCGGTACTTTAACCACAAGACCAAAGGGGCGTTGTATAGCTGGAGGCACGAAAGTATAACGATGACCGTTATTTTGCGCACTTGTAAAAAAGAAGACTTTCTATTAAAATTGGTTTCTGCGCACTCAAGGTCATAACTACACTTTCTTGCCGCAGGCTATACTTTGTTATTAGCGATGATTTAATTTCTTTGATCGAGGCTTTTTGCTCTGCAATGGGACAATATATAGGCTGATGATTTTTTCACTGTCCCACTATAGTAAAAATTTAATACTTTTCTGTCCCAGAAACCCGTAAACCAGGCAACACTACCATCACACACGTTGCTTTTATTTGGGGCAGAAGATACGTAAATTTGCATATTGTTTGCCCAATTAAAACACAGCTTGTTTTTACAAAAAACCTTTTTGTGATGTCGAAGGGTTGCCAGTTAAATCATGAACTTGCCCTACCATGGAGTTGGATTAAAATATTACCTGTAGTAGTACTTTCGTAGTAAGTAATAATTTTGGCAGAACCATCATAACTCTTACACAGAATTCAGGGAATCACTTATCCATAATATTTTTATTCAATTCAAATTTGTTTATTTCAGACTAGTGGCCCGCCCTCACTTCGCTTCGGGACCGTAATTCAGAAATGAACCAATAGATGGCGCTGTGTCCAATTACATCGCGCAAGCGTTTCGTGGTTTTCTGTTTACCTATAAGCCTTGTCGTAGTCTATAGAAGTTATCTCTTTGTAAATAGTATAGACAACATACACAGGGTTTAGTCCTTAAAACAATAACTTAATAATAGGGTTAGTAAATTAGGAATGTAGCCAGTTTTTAGGGTTCCGTAGTCTACTATAGTAGAACCCTTATAGTTTCGTCATGTCTGTCTGTCAGTCTGTCTGTTCTGGCTCGGTCTTCGCCGTTTCTGCACCGATTGCCACGAAAAAATTGGTGGAGAGATGTATACTGACTGATAAATCCAAAAATTGGTTTTTAAAAATATTTACCATACAGCGAAAAGTTAATTAGAAAAAAATTCGAGTTACCCCATCCATGCGATGGTATCGTTAAAAAATTATCTTTAAATACAACAAATGTTTGTATATGTTGTAATGTATATATCTTTATTATTAGTATTATTATAATTGTATTTAGGTATATGCATTTGTCTAATATTTACAAGTATTTAATATATTAAATTATTATAAGTAGTACATAACCATTTCTTTAATTAATCTGTGGATTGCATTAAACTTAAAGTCCTCCTTTTCGCCGCACCTTTGTACTTTCTGCTTGACCCAAAGGTTGACTGGTAGAGAATGCTCTTGGCATAAGTTCGCCTATTGTACGAAGTTTTGTGCAATAAAGTTTTAAATAAATAAATAAACAAAAAAAATGCCTCAACACCATGTAGATCAAACCCCCCAGTCTCGAGATATAAAAGTAAAGTAAAGTAAAGTATCAGCCTATATACTGTCCCACTGCAGGGCAAAGGCCTCCATCATAGAAATCAAGTCATCGCTACTATGATGGGATTAGGTTTAATCACCACGCTTGCCTAATGCGGTGCGGTGATCACAAACCCGAGCTATTATGTTTGAAAAATTCGAAACATACTTTTGCTCGACCCGGGAATCGAACCCGGGACCCCGAGATCACGGCCCGGTACTTAAACCACTAGACCAATGGGGCGTCTCGAGATATATTAATGCAAAATTTAAATTAGAGCGCCCAGCATACTATTACAATAATTCTGAAAAAAATGTGCTGAATACCTCCAAGTGATTCACCCCACGTGATCTTTGTTCCACCCTAAAGACCTAACAATTGTTTGCACAACCCTACGCCATCCATCATGGCCGCCGTTACAAGGAACAAATTGAATTTCCTTTTTCTTCTTTGTTGTGCTTAATTAGTATTTTTATTTGAGGACACTAATTGTCCTTAGAAAAGAGAAATGGGAAAGAATAAGGTGACTTTGTTAAAATTATAATTTTATTTTAAGGTTACGGTAAAATGTTTTGCTTTATATATAACTAGCTTTTGCCCGCGACTTCGTTCGCGTGGACTTCAGGTTTGTAGCCTATGTGTTATTCTGATGTATAAGCTATATTGTGGTAAAGTTTCATTCAAATCCATTCAGTAGTTTTTACGTGAAAGAGTAACAAACATCCATACATCCATACTTACAAACTTTAGTCTTTATAATAGTAGTAGGATAGTGGCCCGCCCTCACTTCGCTTCGGGACAGTAATTCAGAAATGAACCAATAGATGGCGCTGTGTCCAATTACACCGCGCAAGCGTTTTGTATTTTCGGTTTACCTAAAAGCCTTGTCGTTGTCTATAGAAGTTATCTCTTTATAAATAGTATAGATAGAAGATAGAAGATTTTTTTTTATGGTATAGGTAGCAGACGAGCAGGCAGATCACCTGATGGTAAGCAATTGCTGCCGCCTATGGACACCCTGCAACACCAGTGGCGTCACAAGTGCGCTGCCAACCTTTTATCCCCTTCCCCCCGGTGGGCCTCCGGTACCCTCACTCACTCGGCGAAACACAGCACACGGGTTGCTTCACGCCGAGTGAGTGAGGGTACCGGAGGCCTACCGGGGGGAAGGGGATAAAAGGTTAGCAGCGCACTTGTTGCATGTGTTCATGGGCGGCGGCAATTGCTTACCATCAGGTGGTCCGCCTACTATCAGACGAGTACCTATCACATAAAAAAGAAAGCACTTTGGATCGTTGAGCCACGTAGTAAGTTGTTAGGTTAGGTCGAACATCATGTGGAGGTCAAATTATAATTGTAAAAGTAAAGTAATTCAAGTAGATTATTAATCAGGAGACCTATTTTTGAATTGTCGTCTCACAAAAAAATTGGTGACTCGCATGATTTTTGACATCCGCATTTTTGAATCATTCGAAAACGAGCGATTTGCAACGAGTGGTGTAAACCACTCGTTTCCGTGAGGCGAGTGGACGCATTTACGTCAAATATTAACGAGATAACAATATACTTTGACAAGATTGGCGACACACTAAGCGAGTGATTTCAAAAATGGGGAAAATGATTAATCATGCGACTCACGAGACGACGTGACTTGCAAAACGAGTAGTTTTGTTCGGACGAAGCGAAACTATTCAGATTCACATTTCATTAGTCGTGTGAATTTATTTATTACATAAAATTATGAGATGTAGTTATTTAGTCGATGCAACCAAGATTCATGACTCACAATCTTTTGCAATGTGCAGTAGCTGCGGTCTTGAGTCATTGCGCTTGCGCATATAACGACGATAGCCTGCAAGTCATCGGTTTATGACCAGTAGGTTACTTTGTGCCTAGATCTTAGTCATGTGCTAATTTCCTTCCTAGATCTTTTAAAGTGTGTGTTCATCGTAAAAAGCCCCGTTTGGTCTAGTAATTTTATAAGATGCAATACATAATTTTTCAAGATGCAATACAAAATATAAAACACGCGACAAGTAACAATAATGTTAATTATTGCTAAAAACGGCCACTTTTAGCAATAATTAACATTATTGTTACTTGTCGCGTGTTAGAAATATTGTATTGCATCTTGAAAAATTCAATTTACTTTTATCTAAGTCTGTAATGTTTTATTTTCTTCAAAAATAACATAATTTCGCCACAATCAGTGTAAATAGGCCTATTTGGGGGAGGCCTATGTCCAGCAGTGGACGTCTATTGGCTGAAATGATGATGATGATGAGTGTAATTAGGTTGGCGGCGCTAGTTTCATTCGTATAGCCCCTTAAACCACTAGGATGACTAGACCAAAGGGACATAGCATTACGTAAACTAGTCTCAACTTGTTATCAGTTGCACTCAGTGCAGTATGAATCAGCTGGTGAGTCAATTCCATTCAGTCACATCCTGTGTGACTTGTTACAGCATTACCTATTGATGGAGGCTGTATGACGCCATACGGACTAATTGGAGATCACTGAATGGACTTTTAAATTCGAAACTGTGATGAACTAGGGCTACATAATACATAAGTTGTAGGGTTTAAGGCGACACCGCGACGATGACCGTCCCCAATTGATTTATATTCATTGTGAGGATTATGAGATATAGATTAAAAAATCCAGCTATGAAAACATAAAGGAATGCATTATCAATTTTTTGAGATGCGTAACAATATTTTTTACACGCGCCAAGTAACAATAATTTTCATAATTGCGTAAAGTGGCCACTTTTTGCATTTATGAAAATTATTGTGATTTTTAGGAAGAAATTATTACATAAGTGTGCTCCAAAAAATTGTTAACACTTTCCTTTATGTTATCATAGCTGGTTTTTTTTTTTAATATATCTCATAATCCTCACAATTAATATAAATCAATTGGGGGCGCTAGTATCGTCGCGGGTGGTTGTAAATCGCGTGTCAAAAGGTGGGAGTTCTAAATTTAGTGACGTCATGTCTACTATTATCCATACTTCCATACTAATATTATAAATGCGAAAGTAACTCTGTCTGTCTGTCTGCTACTCTTTCACGCCAAAACAACTCAACGGATTTAAAATGAAATTTGGTATAGCTGGGCGGCCGCTAGTATTACATACTAAAATGCGAAAAGACTTTTTCCCAAACCTATTGTATATATCATGTATGTAGTTAGATAGCCTATACTTTATCAATAAAGATTTTAAGTTAAAGGTTCAAAGTCAAAGTAAAAAAAAATATTCTTGTGTCAAACACATTAGGTTGAATATCCATTGAACAAAATTGACAGACAGTGGTAACCCAATGTGTGGCTCTCTATACATCTAATATACACCACCACTACCGTTTTCTATAGCGACCACGGACCACAGATGACCACGTCACGGCTGCGCGAGCGCAAGTACGTTGACAGTTGACACACATAAACAACAAAACTATGACCGCCCGCGACTTCGTACTCGTGGTATTAGTTATTTGCATGTTTTATAGAATAGAATAGAATAGAAAGGTATAAAAATTTATTTGGTTAATACAAAAAGAAAAATACAACAATCTAAAAAAAAAAAACAAATGATACATTGTCATACATAGTAGTCTATTTCCTTGGATTATTGTAAGTCATTTTGCTCAAATGAAACTCTGTAACTTATTACTATTTGAAAAGAGTAACTACTGAGTTTCTTGCTGGTGTCTTCTCAGTAGAAATCGACGTTCCGAACCAGTGGTAGATTATATTATGTTTTGACATTCATAAGTGTTCTGTATGGACCTAACTTGAATATAGATTTTTTCTATTTTTTTTCTACGTGACGTGTAACCAAAATGGATTCCATGTTTGATGATGTTGTTTTGGACAATCCAAACAGTATATTTTTATTAATTGTAGCCCATGTGTTATTCTAATGTATAAGCTATATTGTTGTAATGTTTCATTAATAACCATTCGGTAGTTTTTGCGTGAAAGAGGAGCAAACATCCACCTATACTTACAAACTATTACGTTTATAATATTAGTGGAACTAAGGCTGTATAGAGGCAACTTTAATGTACACTTTTACAATCAAAAGCTTTTTCAAATCACCACCTTCCATCTATATTAACTTTTTATGTGATCTGAGACTATTAGCTAAATTAATTTATGAAACTAAGTGAGATCTAGATCGATAATAAAATAGATTTGCTAATAATTTTTTAACAAAATCTTTTGAAACTTTGAAACAAAAATGTTAGTTAACGTCACCCACGGACGCGCTCGCCGCGCCCGTCACGGCTGCGCGGGCGCAGAGCGATGACACACTTCAGACAATGATTCGAAGCGGACTCCGTTTCAGCGATGGTCTGCTGGTCCAGCTTAAAGGTTCAAGGGTGACTATTGACCTCTGGGGCATATGTTTTTAAACTTTCGCGTTGCATTATACAAATACTTTACATAAACAGGACTAAACGCGACGAAATTAAATAAGTACATTTTAGCACTTACTGCTTGACGTTTCGGCTGCGTTACAACAGCCGTGGTCACAAGCGGACTGGAGGCGCACGGCGTCGTCTGCTACGCCCGGCTTGTGCATCTTCAGATACCCTCTCATTTTCGATATTTGCACTGCCACTAAATAAACTGTCAGTGAAGTCACTCCGACACACTACACTAACAGTATCCGGGTTGGTTGTGATTTGTATTGGAAAATTGCGCGGTTTACATTTATTTATCACTGGATTCCACGCCGATGATAATTTGAACCCGTCCTCCCGATTGAAAGTCTGGTGTTCCAATGACCTCTGGGACAGTCCAATTTTGGTCCAGTTACGTTCTTTCTTTTCTGTAGCCTTACGAGTTTGAAATACTATCCTCGCTATCGAAAACTATCGCTTTGTCTCTTTCATTGTGATGCATTTGAAAGAGACAGAGCAATAGTTTACGTTATGTCAGTTTTAGATGTCAACTCATGGTAGCGCTACTGTTCTTTCTTTTCGTTGGGGTAAACGAGTTCACCGACATAGCTCACCGAATTAGCAAACTGAAGTGGTAGTGGGCTGGTCACATTGGCCGCAGAACTGACAACCGTTGGAGCCGTAAAGTCCTTGAGTGGAGACCGCGACTCGGTAAGCGTAGTGTTGGACGCTGCGACAAGATGGGATGATGACATTCGAAGGCTGGCTGGTGTGGGCTGGATGAGAGTGGCCGAAAATCGGGAGCGGTGGCGTGCATTAGGGGAGAGCTATGTCCAGCAGTGGACGAGTGGGGGTTGCTGATGATGATGATGAAACGAGTTCTGGAGTGGAGACCGCATCTTGATAAACGTAGTGTAGGACGTCAGGCCAGATGGAGTGACGATCTGCGCAAGAGGGTTGGCTGGAGCTGGATGCGATTAGCCTAAGTTCGATCAAAGTGGCGAGCATTTTGAGAGGCCTATGTCCAGGAGTGGACTGCAATAGGCTGAAGATGATGATGACGTTCTTTGAAATGCCCCGTTGGTCTAGAGCCGTGGTCGTCAAACTGCGGCCCGCGGACGTTAGTCTTGCGGCCCACGGTAAATACACATCTGTACTTCTCATATAATGCGGCCCGGACCTTAGTGCTCACATTGTTATGTGTGGCTCTTGAGCTGTAAAGCGTGACGACTGCTCGTCTAGAGGTAAGTACTGGGCCGCTCTCGGCTCGATCAGAATGATACCACGGCCTAACAGAAGACGTGAAGCAACGCCTTTGTTGTGTTTCGTCGGTGAGTGATGGATGGTATTGTAAGCAATTTTGGGGAAAGGGGGTAAAAAGTGGACAGCGCATTTGTTACTCTAAGACTAGTCTATGGGTGGGGGCATTGCATGACATCAGGTGAATCGTCTGCTCGTCTGCTGCCTATCACATAAAAAGAAGACTTGAAACATGTTTCAACAATCAAAACATTAAAATAATTTTGTAGAAGGCTTTACTTCCAACTGTATAAGCAAAATATGCAAATTTTAATTTGAATTTTATTAGTCCGACTCGTCAGCCATTATGCAAACATGAAATTAAAATTTAAAATTGGACATTACGACATAAAGCAAATATTTCTTCGTCATCATGTCACGTAGTAAAGTATCAGCCTGTATACTGTCCCACTCAGGGCAAAGGCCTCCATCGTAGAAATCAAGTCATCGCTACTATGATGGGGTTAGGCTTAATCACCACGCTTGCCTAATGCGGTGCGGTGATCACAAACCCGAGCTATGTTCGAAAAATTCAAAACATACTTTTTGCTCGACCCGGGACCCCGAGATCACGTCCCGGTACTTAAACCACTAGACCAATGGTGAGTTACAATATTGTTTTTTTTTTTAAGTGACAGGTGGCAGACAAGCAGGCGGATCACCTGATGGTAAGCAATTGTCCGCCGCCCATGGACACTTGCAACACCAGTGGCGTCACAAGCGCGCTACCAATCGTTTATCCCCTTCCCCCGGGTTGGGCCTCCGGTACCCTCACTCACTCGGCGAAACACAGCACAAGTGCTGCTTCACGCCGAATTTCTGTGAGGCAGTGGTATCACTCCGGTCGAGCCGGCCCATTCATGCCGAAGCGTGGCTCTCCCCACAGGTACAACTTAATTTCTTTGTTTGATTTCTAAAACGTGCTAATTAAGGGTTATATCAAATTGTTTATGTTTTATTTCCGTGTCTTGTGGTACCTTTTTGCTGATTCAGAAATGAAATACAGCAAATTATTATGAACAGAGCACCTGCAGTTGAGTCATCAAATATAGCATAATATAACAGTAAAGACTACGAACAGTGAAGCAATTGTCTAAATATAAAGGTTTTTAACTGTGGGAGAGCCACGCTTCGGCATGAATGGGTCGGCTCGACCGGAAGTGATACCACTGGCTCACAGAAAACCGGCGTGAAGCAGCCCCATATGCTGTGTTTCGCCGAGCGAGTGAGGGTACGGAGGCCCACCCCGGGGGGGAAGGGATAAAAGGTTGGCAGCGCATTTGTAACTCCACTGGTGTTGCAAGTGTCCATGCGCGGCGACAATTGCTTCCATCAGGTGATCCGCCTGCTCGTCTGCTACCTATCACATAAAACAAATGTGATGGCGAGACGATTTTTAAATAATAAATAAAATCTCACAGCATTTTTTATTATACACTATAGGCCAACCCTTGACCACAATCGCACCTGATGGAAAGTGACGATGAGGTCTAGGATGACACGCGTTTGCCTAGAAGATGCCTGTTCACTCTTGCCTTAAAGATGATAACATTTCATACATTGACCTGACTCCGTACTAAGTAGCTTAAGCACTTGTGCTACAGATATCATATAATAGAGGAAACACAAGTATGGTATCATAAATACATTTACACCCAGACACTGAACAAACACAAGAACGTTTGTCTAGGGTGGGGATTGAACCCACTATCTTTGGCGTGTGAGGCAGGGTCAATACCAAATGCGCCATCCGGCCAGTCAAAAGTATTTAATTCAGTATTTAAGTATTATATTTGTGTTTCTTCAATTGTCTGATATCTGTAACACCACTCTTGTGCTATACGCTTAATAAGAAGTCAGGTCAATGTTTGAGATGTGTGGGAATTATTTTTTTTATCTATTCTCTCACATAGAGATAACAATTTGTTTTAATTAATTTTAGTTGATTTAAAACATGTAAACAACAAAATTCTCAGAAGTGCCAACCAACCAAAAGTAACTTTAAATCAAGTTTTCAAATAAGTTGTTACAAGTTTAGTTCCTAGTGAGCTCACTGTCTTTCACTGCAGTATCCAATGTAAATTACTACTGCAGTCTCTCTGCTGTCGTATTATAGACAATATCGTTTTCAAATTATGATTCATATTCCTTTGTCACGACACCTGTACTTTATTTAACTTAAGTTTGTAGGTCAAAGTCGAGTAAGATATTTCCTTATAGACATTCCTTAAGATATTAATAACAAAATGGCACGTTCTCTTTGTATTTTGTTTGTTAAGTAATTTACAAAGATTTGGTGGAGGATGACAATGTTTCGAAGTGTGTCATATACAGGTTGAATCTGTAAACATTTACATCCTTCTACTAACCATTCTGACCAACATTGGTTTGTTTGTATATCCTTACAGACACATATATACTTTTTGCTCGACCCGGGATTTGAAGCCAGGACCCCGAGATCACAGACCAGAAAACGGAGCGTCACATAGCTACTACACTACCAAACACATTTTTTTTTTATGTTATAGGTAGCAGACGAGCAGGCGGATCACCTGATGGTAAGCAATTGCCGCCGCCTATGGACACTTGCAACACCAGTGGAGTTACAAGTGCGCTGCCAACCTTTTATCCCCTTCCCCCCCGAGTGGGCCTCCGGTACCCTCACTCACTCGGCGAAACACAGCACAGGGGCTGCTTCACGCCGGTTTTCTGTGAGGCAGTGGTATCACTCCGGTCGAGCCGGCCCATTCATGCCGAAGCGTGGCTCTCCCACAGTTACCGTTACATCATTTTAACCTAGTGTTCTACCAACCATCCTGACCTACATTTGTTTCGTTTGTATATCCTTACACATACATAATTCATTTTGAAAAAATCAATTTACTTGCATCTAATTTGTAGAATTTTACTTTCTTAAAAAATATCATATAATTAAATTAAATAATAAATAAACAAATTGGGACAACATCATATACATTGTCCTGGTCCCAAACTAAGGTTTTCCCTCGTACTATGGAAACCAGAAACAACGAAGGAAACCACAAACACCCAGACCTAACACAAATATCTGTTTCATCAACAAACATTTGTGTTGGTGCGGGAATCGAACCCGCGACCCTTACCTCTCAACCGGCGGTCAAACCATTGCGCTAAACGGGTCGTCATTATTATTATTTTTTTTATGTGATAGGTAGCAGACGAGCAGGCGGATCACCTGATGGTAAGCAATTGCCGCCGCCCATGAACACATGCAACAAGTGCGCTGCTAACCTTTTATCCCCTTCCCCCCCGATGGGCCTCCGGTACCCTCACTCACTCAGGCGAAACACAGCACAGGAGCTGCTTCACGCTGGTTTTCTGTGAGGCAGTGGTATCACTTCCGGTCGAGCCGGCCCATTCATGCCGAAGCATGGCTCTCCCACAATATATTATTGTCGTAACAATCAGTGTAAATAGGTTGGCGGCGCTAGTTTCGTCGATATAGCTCCTTAAGTGCGCAATTTGTCACTTTTTAAAAAAGATAAACCCAAGTCTACTTAATAAAGATGCAAGCAAAGCCACGGCAGGAAGCTAGTGAAGGATAAATCCTTCATCAGTATATTATTTGAACATTCTCCGAACAAACAAGTTTTTGTACACATACTGTGTAAATATTGGTACTGTCAGGGACAGAAGTGGATTCATCTGAGATTTGTTTTAATTTTTTTTATGATATAGGTGGCAGACGTCGATCACCTAATGGTAAGCGATTACCGCCACCCATGGACGATATACGAAAGAGAAATAGGGTCGTCGATGTTGGTACACGAGTGTGTGAGCTGAAGTGGAGATGGGCAGGACACCTGGCAAGGTGCAAGGCCCAGACAGCAGACACAATGGAAGATTAATTGTTTTTTAAAAGGCTTTTGGGTTTTACGACGATATAGGATGATACTTTACTTTTTAAGTGTTCTGTATGGACCTAACTTGAATAAAGATTTTTTCTTTTGTACTTATTTTGTTTTGTAATTTTTATTTTTTGATACTTAAATAAATATTTCTATTCTACATATTTCTAATGTTTCTTCGATCATAAAGATAAACAGTATCATTGTATTCCGTACGCGACTGTACTTTAATGTAAACATAAGTATTACGGCTGTCCTATGTTTATTGTTTACACGCCGTGTTTTGTTAACAACGTAAACATAACTTGTCTATGGACGAGATACGATTGTCTATGTTAATAGGCAAGAATTCGTTGTTTCTGGTTTCCAAGTCAATAAATGAATAACCGACTTGGCAAAACATGGATCTCACCACTTTTTACGGTAGTTGCGAGACTTGCTTTTTTTTGACAAGTATTGTTTTTGATGGGATCTCATTCCTTTTTGTAGATATAACGTGGTAATCCTATATATCGTTCGGTATGATATTTATATAGGACTAGCGGCCGCCCGCGACTTCGTCCGCGTGGAAAAGTAACTTTTTACCCCACTTTTAACCCCTTACAACCCCATTTTCGCAATAAAAAGTAGCCTATGTCCTTTCTCAGGGTCTAGATCATCTGTATACCAAATTTCATTTAATTCCGTACAGTAGTTTTGGCGTGAAAGAGAAACAGACAGACAGACACACAGACAGAGTTACTTTCGCATTTATTATAGTATATAGTATGGAAGTATGGATTACCAAGTTATTTTGAAGTTCATATACCAAACACTACTTATGTTCCAAATTTGAAGGTTCTAGGTCTGCTCGAAGTGCCTTAGAATTTTGATGATATGACGTTATAATTCTTCAACCACTGGTTCAAATTGATTGAAATTTGAAATATACAGTGTCTTTACAATGCCTGCATGGTTACTGAAAATTCAGACTTCTAGTTTTATCCATAACGAAGTTACAGGGGGTCGAAAATGGCCTGAATTGCTTCGAGAAAAGGATGGTACGGTCGTACCGCTTTTTTTGCTCGACACTGCCGTGCCCCCACCAAGTCCAGAAACTCGAAACACTTGCGCGATGTAATTGACTCCCAGCGCCATCTATTGGTAGACATTGGAACTACTTTCCCGAAACGAAGTGAGTGCGGGCCCTTATAATTAATAAAATAATAAGCAAGGATCTCGAAAACGTTTCAATCTGGTAACATTCGGAAGTGTTTGTTTATCATATTCGTCGGCGAGCAACGCCGGGGTGTATGCTTAGTGTAAACAAATTGGGCGTCTACAGATATGTACAAACATCCACACATTGGGTTATCCAAATCAGGCTTGAGATAGCTCCACTGCAATTCATTCAAAATATTGAGACAACATCACATACATTGTCCTGGTCCCAAACTAAGGTTTTCCCTTGTACTATGGAAACCAGAAACAACGAAGGAACCACAAACACCCAGACCCAACACAAATATCTGTTTCATTAACAAACCTTTGTATTTGTGCGGGAATCGAACCCGCGACCCTTGCGTCTCAACCGGCGCTCAAACCATTGCGCCAAACGGGTCGTCGCGTATTCAATTGATTAATTCAATTTATTTCTAATACTATGTAATTTGTTCAAGAATAAATAAATGAAAATGAAATAAAAAATATGCCATTTGCCGTTGGGGTATACGAGTTCTGGAGTGGAGACCGCGTCTTGGTAAACGTAGCGTAGGACGACCTCAGGCCAGATGGAGTGACGATCTGCGCAAGAGGGCTGGCTGGAGCTGGATGCGAGTAGCCAAAGATCAATCAGAGTTTTTGAACATACTTAGCTCGGGTTTGTGATCACCGCACCGCATTAGGCAAGCGTGGTGATTAAGCCTAATCCCATCGTAGTAGCGATGACTTGATTTCTATGATGGAGGCCTTTGCCCTGCAGTGGGACAGTATACATATAGCCTGATACTTACATACTTTTTACTCTTATGTTTTATACTATTTTTAGTAAATATCGCACTTAAAATATTCCTAAATTTTAATTAAGAATAAATTGCAAAGAATTGCTATACCAAAAATAAAAATTATACCATCTTTTTTTTTATATAAGATGGGTTTGCACTTGACCTCATCTCACCTGATGGAGAGTGACAATGAGGTCTAAGATGTAGCGTGCTTTCCCAGAAGAAGCCTATTCACTCTCGACTTAAAGACACCCAAATTGTAGCTCTCTGGAAATACAGAAGCCGGCAAGTTGTTCCATTCCTTAGCAGTTCGTACCAAGAAAGAAGAAGCGAAACGCTTATTCATATAACTATTCATTTGTTCTAAACTTGAAATTATGGAAACACGTTTTGCGTTGTTACAAATCCACCCTTTTCAGTTTCACACGCCATTCGTTTGTCGATTAATTTAATCAGCAATTTGGTGTCCACTCTTCTCTCCACTGTATAACGGAAAGTTCGTAGCTCGCTCACGCAGAAAATTGGCCTCTTTTAATGTATTAAAATAACGACAAAAAGCTGTAAAACAAATACGTCTCAAGACATTAGTTCCTTTTTGAACCAATAGATGGCGTTGGGTATCGATTACATCGCGCAAATGTTTCATCTTTTCAAATCTTGTGGGGGCTCTTTATGGAAACATTTAACTTAGCAGAGAGCGGGGTTGATAAAAGGTTGGCAGCGCACTTGTGACTACACTGTTGCATGTGTCCATGGGCGGCGGCTTACCATTACAATGGCTTACCATCAGGTGATCCGCCAGCTCGTGCGCTACTTATCACATAAAAAAACTTTTTTTAGATTAGCGACTTCGATTCGAAAGAAATCGGTCCATGCATCGATAAGACCGTCTTATTGTACAGTCAGCTTCATAAAGATATAAGGTGTGAAGGTAGTCAAAAACATATTAAGAACAAAGGTGCAAAAATGTGTTATCATTGAAAGTCACCTATATTTTGTTCACAACCAAATAAGTCATAAATGTCTTCGTATCATAAGTCTCCATTTACATATAAACGAATACAATCTTCTATAACATCTTCGCTTCGTAACTGCTCTTTGGTATCTAAGGGGACAGAGTATTCATAAATATCTTCGTTTTTTTGATGAAACTCCTTAGTTTCCAACTTTACAATTACTGTTAATGCCTACATCCTGGCCACACACTTTTAAAATAATATTCAGATTTAAATAATGACACTTTGTGTCTTTTCTTTATCCTGTTATATTTTAAAGAGCATATAATCACCACACTCTGTGCTTGTAGTCATTACTGCTAGGGAATAGGCTAAATATAGCATATCATGACGAAATATTAAATTTGTAATAAAAATGTTCTGTAGTGATCACCCGCTGATTTTCTTTACTTCGTGTCAAATACACAATAAATGCACTGACTCCGCATTTGATGTACTTGAACATTTTGTATTTTTCATGTAGGTATTTCTAGATTTTGTGTACGTAAAGTCTGGGCGTACCACAAGGCGGCGGTATTTGGATTTAGCGCCTACTATAACGGCACCTTTGTATTAACTCTATTATTCTATATAGGTACCATTTCTCTGTTGCGTGTAACTAATAAATAAACTTAAATATGAGAAAATAATAAGAATTTCGTAGCTCGCAGATTAAGCGGCGGTTTATCCTTTAGACTATGACTTAGGGACCTTGAAGAAAAGAGCGTACTCCTTCTTAAAAGGCCGGCAATGCATCAGCGACCTCTCTGATCTCGCAGATATTCATGGGCAGCGGTGATTACCTACTTAAGTACCAGCAGGAGACCCGCTTGCTCGTTTGCCGCCTCTAGTTTAAAAAAAAGCCGTCGGTCCGGTACACCTACGTACGTCTGATCCCTTTTCGGTCATGTCACACTGTTGTCCCGTCGAATCGAGCCTTGGTAGGATCATCATAAGAACAATAATTATCATCATCATAAAATCAAAAGAATAAGTAGTGGCCTGCCCTCACTTCGTTTCGGGAGATAAGTTGTAAACCAAGCCAATAGATGGCGCTGTACGTACATTACATTAAAAAAAGTGTTTTGGTTTAGTTATAGACAAGACTTTTCGTTGTCCTCGGAAGTTACCTCTAATATGTTTAATTAGGTAGAGGGAGAGTATTATACCTAAACGTTAGGGTAAACAATCACAATCAGAAAGCAAAGACCTATCGGGAGGTTTCTTAGCAGTTCGGATAAGTTACACGTGTCGTGTTATTGTGAGTGAACCACATAAGATAGATTGGTATATAAATGTATACTGGTGTGGGATATTTTTTAGATACTTTTATCTATACATCTATTCTATATTTTCTATATATTATCTTCTATACATATAATAAAAATGTAAAAAAGCTGTGTCTGCACATTGAAGATATTTATCTCAAAATAACTTAGGACGACTAAAAAACAGTAACAGAACATGAAATGATTTAAAAAAAATTTGTCTGTCTGTTTGTTCGCGCTAATCTTGGAAACAACTAGACCAATTCGAATGAAACTTTTTTTATTGTATAGCTTAACTTTAACTTTTTTTATTGTGTAATATCAGGGCAACTTATAAGATATATTATATTTTGAAGACCAGGCTCCTTGATGTAGAACCACAACAGCCCAGCTAAACTATAAGAGGTAGGTCAATGGCACCTTGACAAAAGTTGTCCAGATTAATGAGCATTTGATGATGCCATGAAAAAAAATCCAAGATCATGGAACAGCTGGTGTGGAACTCTAAGAGCCCAGCTGCACTATAACAAATATGGGATGAAATGGAATGCAAAATTGTCAAATGTGATGAGCATTTTTGGATGAGATCCGATAAGGAAGGATATTTCGAACTTAAAGGGGGTTCCAAGTTTGGTGATGGGACTACGTGATTTCTTGGCCCAATCTACTATTTAAATAATCATCTTTAAGTCAAGAGTCATAAAGTTCATGCAAACGAAGTTGCGGGCGGCCACTAGTGAAGAATAATTGTATTAAGTTTTGTTTCTATAACGAACATACAGATAGACAAAAATTGCCAAAAACTGGCAAAAATGCCTCACAGAAAACCGGCGTGAAGCAGACCCTGTGCTGTATTTCGCCGAGTGAGTGAGGGTACCGGAGGCCCACTCGGGGGGGAAGGGGATAAAGGTTGGCAGCGCACTTGTAGCTCCACTGGTGTTGCAAGTGTCCATGGGCGGCGGCAATTGCTTACCATCAGGTGATCCGCCTGCTTGCCTGCTACCTATCACATAAAAAAATACTGATTGCATTTCTGGCATCAGTATCGGTCACTAATCACCGCCTGATAGTTATTTTGCAAATATATTTCAAGTAGGTACAGAATGGACCTCTCTACAGATTTATTATGTATTAGATTAACTTATTGTGACATAACTTTTCTAAAATTCATCATAAGCCTGTTTTCACTTTACAGTCCAGACTGCTGGACATAGGCCTCCCCAAATGCTCGCCACTTTGATAGCCAGGGTAGTTGGTTTTGGTGGTTGCCGATCTTCTCCCGGAGATTCTTTGCACCCCCAGTCCTGCCGTTTCCATGGCGCATAGTCACCACTACAACTTTTTAACTGTGGAAGAGCCACGCTTCGGCATGAAAGGGCCGGCTCGACCGGAGTGATACCACTGCCTCACAGAAAACCATAATATATCACATAAAAACCATATATATCACATAAAAAAAAACTTTAACTAGGAATAGCGGGACTACCGGGAACTGGGGGCCGTGGTCTTTGTTTTTCCATCATTTGGAGGGTTTGCCCATAATCGCCTCGCTTGGCACTCAGTTATTAGTTTATTTGAAGTATTTTTTGTAATATGCATTAACATAATAATTACATTGTGATGTTGTAGACTTATTACCCCAAATAAATGAGAAAAAGATAAATCGGCACACAATAAATAATCTCTTTCTATTTTGTGATATCGGTTAGGAGGATATTGGATAGCTCAGTTGGAAGAGCAGTGGTGCGCTTTACCAAAGGTTGTGGGTTAAGCAGATTTTTTTCGTTCCCAAAATGTAATATGAAATTCCGAGGATCACCTTCATTTCTTTGGACACACATTTTCTAACTACAGTATGAATTAAAAGCTTTTACAAAATTCCAGATTCCTATGATATGCACGTAATTTTATGTCATATCCATCTAAACCTATATTCGTAGGATATTGTGACGAAATAGCACATCCTAATTTTCGTATATCGAAGTGTCTTAGAACTTGAACGTCAAGTTTGTCAAAAATAACATTGAAAACTTTGAATACTCAAAGAAGAACGACCTAAGTAACACATTATTATTCAACTTAAATACGTAATACTTCAAATTAGAGTATACTTTTCTTAAACACCACAACTATTTTTGGTGACTGTGAACCCTTAGATACCGTTGAATATTTATAACGAAGATGTATTGGGGATCATAACACATAACATAATATAGGAATTGTGTAGTTAAGTTAATATTGACCACTCATTACGGTTAAAACAATAAGATGATCTGACAATCAACATAATAATGAACTTGTGTCCTTTATATCAATTTGACCACACTCGACACTACGATCTTTATGAAGCTGACTGTACCTACTGTTTATCGCTCGCTTGTTTCATTCATGTATTCTAGTTAAGTGCAATAAAGAATATCTGATCTATCTTAAAAGTCAAAACCTTTTTGATGAATAAAATTTTCGTAAAAAAAATATTTTTATATTTTTTTTAACTTAACCCTCATGAACTTTAAATAACGGTCGAACCCCACTGCCCACTCATGCGCATCTATTTCTAACAGCCATAAAAACGCGACCTACCTCACTGCCACGGTCAAATAGACAGACAGAAGCCAGATGCCAACGGTATTATTACCTGACTTGTGGGAGAAATGTTACAAAGGAGCTTTTTTAATTATTTTAGGGTTCTGTAGTAAAGTATCAGCCTATATACTGTCCCACTGCAGGGCAAAGGTCTTCATCTCAGAAATCTATACTATTTATAAAGAGATAACTTCTATAGACAACGACAAGGCTTATAGGTAACCGAAAACACGAAACGCTTGCGCGATGTAATTGGACACAGCGCCATCTATTGGTTAATTTCTGAATTACGGTCCCGAAGCGAAGTGAGGGCGGGCCACTAGTGCATGATATTGTTATAAGGTTGAGTTTAGTGTCTTTGTGGGGTGGTATAAGTCTTCTTTTCCTTTAGTTTAAGCCCAAACATACAGTTATGAATGTCAAACATAGCTCAGGTTTGTGATCAACCTCATATTCGAATCTGACGGCCGCTTACCATCAGGCGGAGTGAGGTCATCTTGATTGTCTTCAATATTACAAAAAAATCAGTCCCGATTTTTCACAAACCATATTTGCCGTACCGTTCTTCATTAAAAAAACAAAAGTCACTTAAGTAGCTGTAGCATTAGCGTTTTTATTTGGCATTTAATTTTACGAAAGTTGCTCAAATCGAAAAGATCAACGGAAGTTTTAATAGAATTCCCGTAAAGTTTCAGCATGAGAAATTCGTCTTTCGTTATTTACACAGCCAAATGAAATAGGTCTGTCGTTTCGTATTTCGTTTAAGAATAAAATAATAGACAGTATGCCGAAGGCCCACGTTGTAGAAGTGTACTAGTGTTGTATCTAAAGACCATTATCGATTGATCGATCGATAATATTGCCCCGTGGCAAGTATCTATAGGGAAAATTTAGCAATACCTACTATTGATAACGTCAATACTATTTATTTATGTAAAGGACAGCCAACAAATCTTACACAATTAAGTATTCTGTGCTTACACCCAAATAAAACATAGTGTATAACTCTAAATAAAATCTGTGCAGATTCAGTTACAGACTTCCACGGCGTGCAATTGTGAGGTAAATTATATACTTATTAACTTATTTTACTATCTATAGTAATTGAGTGGAGACCGCGACTCGGTAAACGTAGTGTTGGACGCCCTGCTACAAGATGGGATAACGACATTCGAAGGCTGGCTGGAGTGGGCTGGATGAGAGTGGCCGAAAATCGGGAGCGGTGGCGTGCATTAGGGGAGACCTATGTCCAGCAGCGTGGGTTGCTGATGATGATGAATATCTATAGTAGTAAAATCCAGACAGGAATCCGTTTGTGACTGTTTTATATCTATAAATGATGCAGTATTTTTCTATAATAGCAGTATTTTAATCCAAGTTAAGCCATCTAACTTGCTTAAAGTAATTTCTTGAAGTTTCTAATCCGAAAGAGAATTTTAAATAAAGTTAACCCTATTTAATGTTCAATCAAATTAGGGGAAGTCATTAAATCGACACACAAAATTACTTTACGAATTTTAGCTTCGTTAAATGAAGTGTTTTCAACAGAAATACCTATTAATCAAAATGTGCCTATAAAACGGATTCCTTAAACAAAATTAAAAAAACTCACCTGTCACTAAAACAGCCATAAGCAATCCAAAAAAGGCGGGAAGGACAGCCATCTTGCTTTCCACTTTCGAACACATTTAAATCTCACAACACTACACTGACATGCTAGGCCGAACGCCTAAACGTCTTTCGAAAAAAGAACTGAACTGGTCGAACTGGATCTCCGTCTCGGTCACACTCGCGTTAGAACTCTTCTATCCCGTTCACTCTGTAACAAAAACACAACTATGTTAGGTTTTCTTTTTATTTTACAGGGATTACATAATTGGAAGTGGCCAGTTTATTTTGAACTCGGTTTTTTATTAAATTTTTTGTCGATGAAGGTCTAAAGATTTTGGTAAATGGAATGAATATTTTTAAAGGAAATTGTCGGGAGATATTATAAGTAAGAATTGTGGCGGAATAAAAGTCAAATTGTAATTTCATCTTTGATATTAGACATCAGAGAATTTCCAGTTTTATTCTTTTCCTTATTGTAACTTTTCGGACTGTAGAATCTCATTATATTTTATCTCTTTTTATTGAGTACCTGCAAGGATTGATCAAAGACATTTGACGTGACCAGATAAAGTTCTTTTATATTACTTTCATGGCATTTTCTCTACATGGCAAAATCTAAATTGAGTGCCGCATTCAGAGGCGTTATTAAACCTATCTAATCACTTAGTAAAAATATTGACCCTTATTTTAATAGACATAAAGATAATGAATAGTAACGTTAAGTGACGTCTCTGTGCGCAGTTAGTATGGTAAGTAGCTAATGTTGTTTTTAGTTTATGACACACATTCCTAACCAGACATCCAAGTTAATTTAAATAAATAAAGAAATTCACACAATCTATATCTATACTATTTATAAAGAGCTAACTTCAATAGACAACGACAAGGCTTATAGGTAAACCGAATGAATCATTCAAATTCGGCCATCTCTACTACTTACATTCCGAGCCTGTGGTTAACATATTGACATTATTAACATAAGTGTTTTGTTTCGACCTAAATTGAATAAACTATTTACATTTAATTTCATAATGTTGGCAACATAACCTTTTTTCAACTATTCTATTTAGTCTGTGACGTAAAGTATTGAAATTACTCAGTGAATGTGATGTAATCTGTGAATGCGGGTCAATTTTAGCCTGTGGTGTCACGTCAAGGTGACACTGAAAAAGAGGGAAAAAAACTGATGTATCCTATAGATAATTTCTGTATTGTTAATTAGGTGGAATAACTGTGTCCATGTGAATGTTTATACCTACTGATTGATATATGTAAGGTGCCTCATACATAGTCGTTGATTGTACCTAGAACGTATAGATTCAGTTCACATCAGAAGGGGAATGTGGAACTTGTGGACGCCCTTTCGCCAGGAAAGTTTGAGATCTAGAGTGAAAAGGCTACTTCTGGGTAAGCCCGTCGTAGGCTTCTTCTCAAATCTGGAGTTCAGAGTGAAGCCAAGGGCTAGCCCATTTTCAATAGAAAATAGAATAGAATAGAAAGTGTTATTTAGCACACAATACTCAGTATAAAAATGCTTACAGCTAAACTTAACAAAACCATTATTTAAAATTATGCTCTAAAAACACACTCAGCATGTGTCAAATGACATAATGCTGAGTGGTAGTAATTTCATACTTGTTTTAATCCCAAAGCCTTGCTCACCGACGTAGAGTGGCCTGTCTATCGGTTTTTTACAGGATGCATTTTGGGGAGTGTTCGAAAGAGCTTCACGACCTGATACCACCTTCTCCTTTCTACCACCGGACAATGCAGAAGATGAAAGGAATCCACCCTTACACTGTGGAAGTTCCACCCGCTCGTACTAAGCGTTTCGCTTCTTCTTTCTTGGTACGAATTGCTAAGGAATGGAACAACTTGTTACTGGTTTCTGTCTTTTTAAAGTAATGCTCTAAATAAATATTTTTCAATATCAATTATTAAGCAATATTTACAGTAAAAAAACATTAATTGAAAGGCAAACATAAGATGAAAACACACACACACAACACAAATGTAGGTATAGTTATTAATTTGTAGAAGATATTTAAATTGCTGATGTGTCATTATTTAAGATATTTT
>JABMDO010001266.1:0-17126 GCA_014851415.1 Cnaphalocrocis medinalis
CCGTCAGGGGAGGACCGATGGGGCGCAGTTGATTCCGCGCCGCCTTGTAAGGCCTCCCCCACGGATCACGGTCCAAACCCTCCAACATCTCCTGTCGAGCCCTGTCTTTGGCCGCTCCTATGGGCGGCCTTCGTGGCCCGCCTGGCCTCTCGCAAGGCCTCATACAGGCGGGCTTCGCGCTCCAGGTCCCGTCTCCGCCGGCGCCTGGCGTTGGTGTACACCTAACCTAACCCAACCTAACCAACTCGATTTTAAATCACTCAGAAGAGACCTATGCTGACCAAATTTTCACCAAATTTGCCTTTCAATTTATCCTTCCCAACAGTGAAAACCCGAAGGACCCACCTCTAATAGTTTTTCCAAAATTAATTTTTCAGACTTAGAAATTTTTCGTTCCGGCCCCATACAAATTCTCACAAATTTCTCTAAGTTTCAAATTAAAATTAAAATTACTTCTACTCATAATATAAATATAGTGTCTTTTAGTGTTTTGTAGTACAGTCTTCCAGCTTCACGCTGACACCACTTTCACCCCCATCCGATAATATTTAACCACCCAGACTCGACTTTGAAGATTTGCGGAAAATTCTCCATAGTAAAAATTCGGCACCTTAGGTGCGTTTTGTAGGGAATTTTACTATGGAGAATTACGTAACTTGAAAATCGACTTCTCTGTTTCTGTAGATATTACTGTTTTGACTTCTGTTATATATTAGTGCTGTCTCAAAACCATTTTTGACATTTTGAATTTTTGGAATTTTCATACATATATATATATTTTAGTACATTGAAATTTTGATTTTTAGTAGTTGTTTAGATTTTAGTTTTTAGTCTCAGTTTAGTTCATTTTAGTGTATATAAAGTGTTTTTCGTCTTATTTACTCCTTATATATCCCCTATATACTAGTGTTTTTGTTTTATATGTTAGGTCTTTTCTGACTTACCTTTCATCTTGTGGTGGTAAAACATGCCGCCCAAGAAGAATAAGTCCAAGAAGGGCTCCCCGCCCCCCAATACACGCCCCCCAACTTCTTCTCCCAGGCCAGATTTTGAGCCGGGGTATGAGTGTGACCCCGATGACATGTACGACGGGGACACATTTTACTACTCCGGCGATGATTTGGAAAGGGAGTTAGAAGCCATTATGCCCATGTCTAAAATCATGGATTATCATGACCGTTTTCTGCAGAGGGAGAAGGAGGCTGCCGCTAATGCTACGGGTGATGTTGCGGCGACGGTCGGTGCGAGCAAACCGACTTCGCCCGCTGTTGTTGCCGCCGTACCTGTGGCCGACATCCCAGTGGCGCCTTCTCAGTCCCAGCGCAGAACTCAGTGTGATAAGCCAACGCCTGTGCTTACGGTCCACCATAGTGAGGCAGTCGACTTCATGTCGCTCTTCTATGTGGTGACCGGGGCGAATCGCACCATACATGAGGCTGTGACTCATGGCAAGAGTTTGACGAGGGACATGAGGGCCCTTATCATCAAAAGCCATGACGTCATACACGAAGCCATGGAGCACTTCATCAACAATTTAGTTGGATTTGAAGATTTGCAGCGCAACGAGAGGAGGTCTGTGGCTCCGGCTGTCGTAGACAGACCTGTGGCTACTACTGCAGGGACCGAGGCAGTTGGCCAGGACGTCCGTGGCATCATCGCGGGTGTTGTGCGCGAGGAGATGCAGCTTTTAAGGGAGGAGCTTCGTGCGTCCCCCCCTGTGTCTCTCGCCGCCCCCACAGCCACTTATGCCGCCGTCGCTTCCAAATCGACATCATCCCCCCCGCCGAAAATCACCAAACCGGCCATCATTGTTACGGCTAAAGATCCGTCCAAAAAGCCCCAGGAAATTGTTTCCGAATGGAAAAAAGTTGTCTCTTTCCGAAAGGAAAAATACGCGCCCGCCAAAATACAGCCTGTTTCCAACGGGAAATTGCGTATTGAGTTCGATACTCCAACTCAGTGCGAGGAAGTGATTTCTCGTACTAAATCGGCTCAAGGGTTTGATGCTGAGAAGGCGAAGCGCCGCCCGCCCCTCCTGATTCTGAAGGGGATCTGCAAGGACGTTCCTCGGGACGAACTTGTGGAAACCCTACAGTGCCAGAATTCAGTCGAGGGCCTGCGTCTTTGCTTTCTCACATCCAATAGAAACCCCAACTTGTACAACGCGGTCATTGAGGTGAACCCGGAGACTCGCCGCAAATTGCTCGGAGCCGGGAAAGTCAACGTCGACCACAATCGTGTCCATGTGGAAGACTTCTCGCGCTTCGTGCAATGCTACCAGTGCCTTCAATTTGGACACACCAAGGCAAAGTGCACCTCCGAAGTTAAGCCATGTGCTTATTGCGCCAGTGAGGGACATCACGCAAGTGTGTGCCCACACAAAAATAACCCCGACAAGCGCAAGTGCTACAACTGCACTAAATATTGCACCACCACCGGCACCAAATGTGACCTCAAACATCAGGCCACAAATCGGACTCAGTGCCCTCGTATAAAGGCAATGATCGGTCGAATCAGCGACCTTACTGATTACGGGACGTGAATTTCACTCGTCACGCCCCACTTGTGCTCCCATTTCCCTTCCTTTTCCTTTAAAAATTTTTCTATCTTCTTTCCCTTTCCCACTTCGAAATATTGCAAGTTCATCTTGCGCCCCGCGACTTAGACTTTATGTCTTCCTCCCATCGTCCGTAGTGCTGTCGTATCAAATAGCGACACATAGCACAGTCACTCATCTAAAACAAATACAGGAAAAAAAAAAAAAAAAAAAAAAAAAAAAAACCTAACCTAACCTAACCTAACCTAACCTAACCTAACCTAACCTAACTAAAGGGTTAGGTTAGGTTGATCCGGAATTTTCAAAATTTTTGAAAATTTTCTAAGTCTCGTTAGGTTAGGTTCGGACGAACCTAACCTAACCTGAAAGTTAGGTTTGATCCGAGCTAACCTAACCCTGGGGTTAGGTTTGATCCGTCTTAACCTAACTAAAGGGTTAGGTTAGGTTAATCCGGAATTTTCAAAATTTTCAAAATTTTCTAAGTCTCGTTAGGTTAGGTTCGGACGAACCTAACCTAACCTGAAAGTTAGGTTTGATCCGAGCTAACCTAACCCTGGGGTTAGGTTTGATCCGTCTTAACCTAACTAAAGGGTTAGGTTAGGTTAATCCGGAATTTTCAAAATTTTTGAAAATTTTCTAAGTCTCGTTAGGTTAGGTTCGGATGAACCTAACCTAACCTGAAAGTTAGGTTTGATCCGAGCTAACCTAACCCTGGGGTTAGGTTTGATCCGTGTTAACCTAACTAAAGGGTTAGGTTAGGTTAATCCGGAATTTTCAAAATTTTTGAAAATTTTCTAAGTCTCGTTAGGTTAGGTTCGGCTGAACCTAACCTAACCTATATGCTATGTTGGCCCGTGAGGGCCAACATAGCTGTTCTTCGTGCGCCTCGGTCGTCGTGCGCGTAAGCGCACGACGACCGAGGCGCAGCGCTGGATCAGGCTCGAGGTCTCGCTCGCGCGCACGTCGTGTTGCGGGCGGGTGTCGGCTGCCTCCCCCCTCCCCTCGCCCCTGCCCCTGCGCGCTGCGCCCGCCCGGCGCGCGCGTCTCTCGTCCGCTTATTTATGAATTCCTGTTAGGCTTAAAATATAAAATATCAGATACATAGTTTTTGCAATGTTTTCTTATATTTACATATATGAATTCTATGTAGGTAGATTAACTTCACCATCTACCTCAGGTTTTGGTTGAACGTATTATTTTCTTATTTTAATGCTTTTCCAATTCAAACGTGACAACTCCGACTGAGTTATTCTGATTTATTGTAAAGTATGCCATTTAAGATATTCAAATTCATATTCATTTATTGTATGATCACAATACATAAATATTATTTTTTTTAAATAATTTTTATTGAGATAAGTAGGTAATCTTGTTCCAATATTTTGTAAAAACCTGAAGTAAAGAGCCAAGTTATTTCCTTTCTTCTGTTAAATTCAATTTACTACTTTTCTCAAATACATAAGTACTGGTCAAAATTAGGAAATAATTGTCACCTGCAGGGAAATATATTAGGATGACGTATTGTATTATTTCTTCCCAATCAGTGTAGGTAAATCAATTGTTGGCGGTAATTTAGAGTCGGTAACTCCACTGGTGTTACAAGTGTCCATGGGCGGCGGCAATGCTTACCATCAGGTGATTCGCCTGCTCGCCTGCTACCTATCACATAATAAAAAGTACACAAGTCACTTATGAGTAGGTACTGACGCAACTACTATCGAACCAGAATTTTTAAAATGGTTATAATAAGTATGTGGCAAGCGAGCAGATGGATCACCTGATGGTAAGCAATTGCCGCCGCCCAAACAAACCAACAACACCAGTGGTGGAGTCACGAGTGTAGGTATTAGGATGACGTATTGTATTATTTCTTCCCAATCAGTGTAGGTAAATCAATTGTTGGCGGTAATTTAGAGTCGGTGAAGTCGAAGCATATATAAGTACCTACAGAATCCAAGAATGTAGAGTAGAGTATTTTTTCCTTTGCATCGCGCCCGCCGCGCCGGCGCCGCCCAGCCAGCTCACACTGCACCTGAAAAACAAATATTAAATTAAAAAAAATACGTTTGTTTTCTGTTCTTCGTCTCTATTTGAAAATTATTTCATTTTGATCTTGTTTCTCTTAAAATAAAATCATACAAAACGACTTGTAACACACTCTGTAATGAGATACTGCAAACGAGCAAACGTGTCACCTGATGGTAAGTGATCACTGCTGCCGGACATCAGTATCAGCATGGGATCATTAAAGTGCAAAGAAATGTACCGCGCAGTCACTCCACGCATTGATGGCGTGAACTACAGACAGTTCCTACCAACTACGGTTTACGCCATGCAGAAATCCTTTTAAAGTATTGATTTGTTTCACTTCGGAACCAATAAATTCTTACTCAGAAATAATGTTTTATACTCAGGTTCAGTCCATACAGAACACTTATGTATTTCGTAACAGACATAATATCATTACCTACCGCTGGGTCGGAATATCGATTTATACTGAGAAGACACCAGAAACCAAACTCAGCCTAGTTACTCTTTTCTAATAATGATAATAGTTACGTTATATAGTGTTATTTATGAAAAATTATTGAATAAACACACCTGTTGGTTCCGCAGCCGCTCGGTGTAGCGGCCACAGGCGGCGGGCGCGCGCGGGGAGGCGCTGAAAACATACAACATTATTAAAAAAATATAGTACATTGAAATAACATCAAATACATTGTACTGGTCTCAAACTAAAGTTTCTCCTTGTACCTACTTTGGAAACTAGAAACAACAAAGAAACCACAAACACCCAGACACAACACAAATATCTGTTTCATCAACAAACATAAGTATTGTGTTGGTGCGGAAATCGAACCCGAGACCTTTGCGTCTTCGAACCCGAGACTGGCGCTCAAACCACTGCGCTAAATTATTGTAAGAAAAATAGATAATTATATGATGACACGTAAAGGTAAATAAGTATTTACAATAACGTCAGACCTCGCGAACAGTCTAAACAGCTCTCCCCCTCTCTCTCTCTCATCATCAATATTTAATAGACATTTAAATTCAAATAAATAAAAATAATAACTTTCTTTATTTTCACATAGTATTTCCGTACCTATTTACCACTAAGACTGCAGCCTTCTTAGTACCTTTGTAGTCTTACAGATTATGTCTATGAGAGACGAGTGGACGAAACACCGCACAGAAACCTGCACACAGTAGTCACAGTGCGCTGCCAACCTTTGACCTCGATTACATGGAGAGCTTTTCCTATGTAACTACTTACCTAATCATATACCTACAATAAGGGTAATAAATTGCGTTTAGTTCCCGTCTTCAGTAATTGCAAGCAAAGTTTACAACAAATTCACTCCTCCGAGAATTGAATCTGGCCAGTCGTTTTGCTTAGCATACCTAATATTAGGTACACAAACAGAATAAAACAAGAATGTGGTTCATACCTTCGATTGACTCGTAGCCGAGCGCCGCGCCGCCGCGCAGCAGACGCCACGTCGTTCGTCCTGAAATTATACAATTAGACAAACTTAGAATATTCTAAAGTATATTATATAGTTGACTAGCGGCCGCCCGCGACTTCGTCCGCGTGGAAAAATAACTTTTTACCCCCCTTTTAACCCCTTACAACCCCCTTTTCGCAATAAAAAGTAGCCTATGTTCTTTCTCAGGGTCTAGATCATCTGTATACCAAATTTCATTTAAATCCGTTGAGTAGTTTTGGCGTGAAAGAGTAACAGACAGACAGACAGACAGACAGACAGACAGACAGAGTTACTTTCGCATTTATAATATTATATTATATATAATATTATATATTATAATATTATATTATAATATTATATATTATAATATTATATTATAGTATGGATTTAGTCATAACAACATAACTATAGAACTTGGTAAAGGATAATGAATTAATTATCTTCTTGGGACTGGGTGTTATAATTATCTGTTATAACTATTTATATTCCACTTAAGATAACCAGGATTGCATGCTATCTCTTTTTATATACAAACTAGTAGCCCGCAATTACTTAGTTTCAGGTCAGTAAGGGAGACGGCCCTAATTTCGACAGTGTCCCAGTACCCGTCAGTTTTCAAAAAAAGCCAAATATCTTTGATATTTTACTATACGATGCGCTATATTTTTTGGCAACATATTCTTGAAGATATTTAGCACATTTAGAATATTAAATATCTTTTTTAAAACATATAGTGACTTCAACATACGCGTTCGAAAGTAAGCATAGCTCATTTTTGCATTTTTTTGCCAATTTAGGTGCTGAATTTGACGTCTACCATCTTAGGTTTCTTCCTCTCTCATGCAGTGGTTGTTTATCAGAAGAAAACTGTAATTACTTTTTGTAATAGTTTAGTAAATTGTCTAGCGATATTATCTATAAAATCATTCATTTTTAATATTTAGATAATGTTTTTAGCACGTGACATCTATTGGGTCACTAAAACCGCCACATGACCCAATAGCCGTCAGTTTCCCCTTTGATCTGACGGTAACTAGGACACATTTTAGTAATGAACCTAATTCCGTCATCAAAGGAATTTAGGTCTTATTATTATAAGTAATAAAGTCTATAATTCTTCTGTTAAAAAAAGTTATTCTGCCGGTTACCAGGACATGTTTGAAATATTGAACCTGTATTCGTCAATATAAGAAATTAGACTTAATGTCCCAGCAATAAGAGTTAAAATTAAAATGTAATAGTTGGTATCATCCAATCGACTTTGGCTCTTTTTTAAGTCACTCAAATAAAATAATTAGCCTATCACAAAGTGATTCTTGCATTGGTTTTCTTAAAAATATAGCTTATAGTACTTAGGTATGTTTCAAAATTATTGTACAACTCCTGTTTTTGACTCGTACGTACTGGCAGGCCAAGTCTCACTGCCGTAAAGGAGAAACGGCCTGATAATGGACTTCAATCAAACTGGCTTTGATCGAAGTGGGTCTACTGCAAGGCGTGCCTTGATATCGCATTTAATGTCATCGTACGAGTGGAGCATGATCCCAGGCATTTAAATCGGTATGTGCACCCAACCTCGCCTATGCGGTCATAAGTGGGAGCCGGAGAGTTGATGGCCATATACCCCGCCATTGTTATATTTAGTTTCAGA
This sequence comes from Cnaphalocrocis medinalis, assembly GCA_014851415.1. Classification (NCBI taxonomy): domain Eukaryota; kingdom Metazoa; phylum Arthropoda; class Insecta; order Lepidoptera; family Crambidae; genus Cnaphalocrocis; species Cnaphalocrocis medinalis. The sequence goes on from JABMDO010001266.1 coordinate 7,700, forward strand.
CCACCGTTCTCAGGCGACTCTTTCCGTTCTTTTAATCGTCTCACTAACCTGAACTAAAGACGGAATCTTGGTGTACTCCTACGATGATAGCGAAGGACTTATTGCCTAACTACTAAGGGTTGGTAGCTCAGAACGCACCTTCTAGTCCGAGTGTACACCTCTGGATTTTACAAATCTATGTTCGACTGTGCGTATTCTTACTCAGCTCTGAGAGAAAACATCGTGAGGAAACCTGCACGTTTCGAATAGTTTATGAAATGTGTAACCATAATCAGTTGGTCTGGTTCCCCTGTTAAAGGGTTGCGAAGGACAGGCGGCAGTGTGTTCTATGTAATTATCAGACTCCCAAAATCCTGAATCATGGTCTAAGCGTACCTCCATAGTGACAGCTTTGGACGCAACGGACGGGAATTACACGATAAGATCACAGAGGATAGATAAAAAAGAGAATAGCAGGACTGCTACTTCCAGAATTCCGATTCTCTAGTTACGTCTAACTAGAGCATCGGATTTGCAATTATTGCTAATCTGATTGCATTGCAATACACGTAACAGAAAACGTAAATATATGCTACTTAAATGTATGCATTTCACCGAACGCGGAACTCAGTCAAATGTTTTTTGCAGTTCAAGCAAAAGTAGTCAATTTCATCATTTCAGCCAATAGACGTCCACTGATAGACATAGGCCAATGTTCTCCACACAGATCTGTTTTGTGCCGCCTGCATCCAAGGATTTACTGAGACCTTCACCATATCGTCGGTGCACATTGCTTATGTAAGTATCTTCAGTTTGTCACTTCTAGTCTATTTACAGGCACGGAATCCAAAATTATACAATCCTATTTCTGAATGTATTCCAGACACACATTCTACAATCCGCTCCAAAACCTTTTGTTTAATGACTTTCATGCCACGGTCTCTGCACTTATGCACCGATCCCTAACCTTTGAAGGTTGGAGTAATTGATAATCAGCCTCTTTTGGATTTTCCTTGTATGTGTGGTGTGCGGTTGTAAAGGAGAGTAGAGATACCTACACCACGAGGATCTATTGACACATACGCGATTGCTTTTCGGTTGTTCATGAGGCTTGAATCTTTTACTATTTCGTTAGGCATTATCAGTGGCACTAGTTCCTGGTTTAAAAGTGAGTCCCAGAGCTGGGATGTGCTGCATATTCGTAGATGTAAGAACGCCGTCTCTCCTTCACCCAGCTACATAGAGGCACTGTAAGATGTCCTGATCTGGTTCGGTCTGAAAGCACTTCAACTCCTAAATAAGCTCCGTCTCTCAGACGATTGCAGTTTTTATAGAATGGTCGCAAGTGATCACGTACGGTTCTGGCTGTAGGTGTTTTAGTGGTACAGAAGCCAGCACATCAAGTTACTACAATCTGTCAAAATTCTTCAGTTGATATTGAACCAAACACGTTTGACATAAAAGTGAGGTTCGATTGAAGAAATTTGACAGATTGTAGTAACTTGATGTGCTGGCCACCGTGCGTTTGGCAGCCTGTATATGTCGATGTTTTCAGTTATGTTTACAGCTTTACTTCTTATATATAAAGCTTTATAAAAAAATGTTTCACCTTATTCTATTTTGCTTTACCGAAGCTCCTGACCGAATGGGGCCCTAGAATAGGCAAACGAAATCTTGGTTGTCCAGCATCACGGTGGGTCGATGATATTACCAAAATAGGAGGTCCTATTTGGATCCGAGCAGCCGAAGACCGGGTACTTTGGCGAAAAAGAAAGGAAGCCTATACTCAGCAGTTGGTACTTCCGGGCTGATGATGATGATCTCCGTTTTGGACTGTGATTGACTTTGTCATTCCACTTTGCGGCGGTCTTTTGACAATGCCAAGCGCCGCTTTTACTGCATCAATAATGGATGCTTGAATCCTGTCCCACAAGTTTTGACCGATGCGTCTTCTGTGCCGGCTTGTCACCGATAGCTAAAACGTACTTTATTTCCGGCTTCAGGCTCCCCGGATTTGGGATCGGCCTTGCTTAACACGCTTGTCCTTAGTCAAAACATGAAGTGCTAAGCAGAGGCGCTAAGAAGAGGTTCCTGACAAGCAGCCAGTGTGGTTCTTTCTCCCCGTGTATGACCTTGCAGTTGGCTAGTTTGCTTTATTGTAGTGTCTTTGGGTAAGTAGAACATCGATCTGGGTCACGTGTTTCCCGCTTCAAGTATTCCGGTTTCTTTTTAAAAATATGTGCTTTCACGCTAACATTACCAAATATTATTAATCATAGATCGTCCTTGCGTGCGTGTGGTTCGCCTAATGGTCAGCAACTACTGTAGCTCATGAACGTCAGCCACTTCCGCGGATACTCCGCAAACTGTAGGAATGCTACATCCACCCTGTGCCTGAAGAGAACGTCAGCCAACTCCCTCAAGATTTCATGCTTGCAAAAGGTCCAGTGGTCTCAGTTTTTTTTTATTAGGTACCTAATTAAGTATTAAAATACCAAATTTCAAAATCGTGAGTACAGTTGGTTTGTCTCACCGTGTCCTGAAGCCCACATTGGACTATTTTTAGATATCTACCGTTTTCGAAATACCAGTTTTATATCAAATTAAAGCTTATTGTTATGACTACATTTAACTACCAAATTTTGGCCATGAAATACGTATTTTAGTAGATATTTGCTAAAATAACTGGAATTTCGAACTTTTTAAATAAGTTTGCGTACTTTTAAAGAACTGCACATTGAGAACCTATGACTGTATAAATCTTTACTTGGTCTTAAATTGTAGTAAATTTAGTTTTATTAAGTATTTAAAATAATTATAACGGCCAGAACCTTCCTTCATAAAAATTTTGATCAAAATTCGAAAGAAGTCCGAAAATTTAATATTTTTTCTACATTTTATGAACCTTATCTTCTTAGTCATAGAGTTCAATTTGGTATCAAAATTTGACGACTACTGGGTCATTGTGACGATGAATGGGACAAACCTGACGGGTACTGGTACAAATCGCCCTTTTTTCATATTGATGGCGTTTTAATATATTTCGTAACTGTTTTGAACTAAAATTTATATTTAAACAAAATCTCAAATAGATTCTTGACCATATCACGCAATACAACTTTCACTGTCTTATATACTTTTATCACAGCATCAGTGCAAAGTCAGCCAAGTTCAGAAACTGACGGATACTGGGCCTTCTCCCTTAGTTCCAAACCGAACCAATGGATGGCACTAGGCGTCGATTACATTGCGCTAGTTGTTCGTATACCTTAACAAAAAGAGACGTCACAACAATGCTGGTCTGCAGCTAAAGCTTTACCTTATACTAAATGTAGTAACGACAATATTCAATCTGAATTTCTTAACATTAGTAAAGAATATTTACGTACATCTTCGGCTTCAGTCGCGGCAGCAGCAGGCGGCGGTCCCGCGCGCCCGGCCGCGGCCGCGGTGCTGGAATTGTGAAAGTATTACTTTTATTAAACGCAATATTCAACCAACTTTTAACTGTGGGTGAGCCACGCTTCGGCATGAATGGGCCGGCTCGACCGGAGTGATACCACTGCCTCACAGAAAACCGGCGTGAAGCAGCAACTATGCTGTGTTTCGCCGAGACAGTGAGGGTACCGGAGGCCCACTCGGGGGGAAGGGGGAAAAAGGTTGGCAGCGCACTTGTAACTCCACTGGTGTTAAAAGTGTCCATGGGCGGCGGCAATTGCTTACCATCAGGTGATTCGCCTGCTCGCCTGCTACCTATCACATAAAAAATACACAAGTCACTTATGAGTAGGTACTGACGCAACTAACTATCGAACCAGAATTTTTAAAATGGTTATAAGTATGTGGCAAGCGAGCAGATGGATCACCTGATGGTAAGCAATTGCCGCCGCCCAAACACACCAACAACATCAGTGGTGGAGTCACGAGTGTACTGCCAACCTATCAATAATTTATTTTTCCTCTTTCAATATCAAAAGACGACACGATGTCAAAATCTTCAATACTAAATAATTAACTTAAATATCTTACCTATTATGTACGTGAAGATAGCAATGTAACGAAGACACCCGCGCCGGCGCCGCGCGCGCACGCGAGCCGTCGCGGCGGTCATCTCCAAAACCTGAAATATTAGTTGCGGCTTATTAAAAATCTCTAAGTAAATATTTTCTCAACTAAAATTTTGAAAATTAAAATTTATAAGTAACCATTAATTATTTACGAAATAAGAATATTGATGCATAGCATCGTATTTAGCCGCAAACAAATAAAACGTAAGCCTGAGAAGTGTACTGTTTGGGGCGAGCACGACTGATCCCACTCGATCCCACAAGTCAAATTGATCGGCATAGCCACCGGTTCAAATAAAAAAATTGTATGTTCATTAATCGAAGCCGGCTAGTGTACAGTTTAGTTTTATAATTGTCAAGCTGAACTCACCGCTTGTCTTAGTATAGGCGCGGACACGAGGCCGCGGGCGCGAGCGGCGGCGCGGCGCCGGCGAGGCAAGCTCTCCTGTCTCCGCCTGTAATTTCAAAAAACATCTTCCTATTGCAATCAATATATTTTTTTATGGGAGGCGCAATTACCTTCTTGCACTCCGGTTCTTCTTCCAACAACTATTATATCTCTACACAGATATTCAGCAAGATTAGTATGGCGGATTAGTGAGACGACTCTTACAATCCTGAGTCTTAAGACGGGGCGTGAAATGGCATCTCAGCAGGCCTTCAGGGTGAGGATGACAGACTTAGTAAACACTTTTGGATCTCACGGCCGCTTACCATCAGGCGGAGTGAGGTCATCTAGGCTGTCCTTAATATAAAAAAACCAAGACAATTCCATATGGGTTCGCTACCAGCCCAGTGTTATGGGTCTCCTTTTTAATAGATGAGTTATCTAGCAAAACACAATGCTTTAATAACATTCAGATGCCTTCTTAATACCTACAAATGATACAAACCTCTTTCAAAGAGTAGGTTTGAATGTATATTAATATTAATTATCTAAGTGTTTTTTTAAGTAAGATAGTTAAACATAACGGCTTCCAGCGTATGTGGTAATAGGTACTACTGGTACTTGCTACCACTTGATTGTTTAGAGTTTTAGTATTATAATTTAGTTAGATACTCACATAAAACATCTTATCAACTTTTAGCGATGAAGGAGAGCCCGACGACGCGCTGCGCCCCGCGGCCCCGCGCGGCCCGGCCCTGCAGCCCTGTTACGCACAAGTATGCTATTTTAAATTATACGAGTTACGCGTAACCAGTGCGAAATACTCTAAAAAAGTGTGATCTATATGGCACTAAAGACAGTTTAAAAAAAAAATGTATCAATGAGCCAGAAACTCATATGACAAATTCGTTTAACTTAATTTTTTATCGTTGCAGCCATGCCTAACTCATTCAATTTTAAGTTAACAGAGATAGGCATCATATACCAATAAATTCTGGTACTTAATCTAAATCTGTTAACTTGAAGTTGAAATAGTTACGCGTGGTCACTCGATGCGCGCGTAACAGTGGGCGGCGTGCACCTTGCGGCCATTTATTTCTTTACAATTCATGTCATTCATCATCAGCAACCCACACTCGTCTACTGCTGGACATAGGTCTCACCTAATACACGTCATTGCTCCAGATTTTCGGCCATTCTCATCCAGCCCACACCAGCCAGCCTTCCAATGTCATCATCCCATTTTGTCGCAGGGCGTCCAACACTTGGCTCACCGAGTCGCGATCTCCACTCAAGGACTTTACGGCTCCAATGGTTGTCAATTCTGCGGCTAATGTGACCAGCCTATTGCCACTTCAGTTTGCTAATTCGGTGGGCTATGTCTGTGACTCTGGACTCTGGTTTTCTGTCGGATTACCTACATCATTTCTGATGCGGTCCTTCAGAGATACTCTGAGAATAGCCCTTTTCATAGCTCTTTGAGCGACTTTAAACAAGTGGACTACTCCAGCTGTGAGTGTCCACGTCTCGGCTTCGAAAGTCATGACCGGGAGGACGCACTAGTTGAAGACTTTCGACTTAAGACTTTGAGGGATGGGCGATGAGAAGACTTGACGAAGCCTACCAAATGCTGCCCAGCCTAGGTGAATTCTTCTATTAAATTCTCTCTCGAAGTTGTTTCTGCCTAATTGGAGCGTTTGTCCTAGATAGACATATTCCTGGACAACTTCGAGAGTACTCCATTAACTGTGACCAGTCCCGGATCAACGAGCTCGTTGAACATGACCTTGGTTTTATCCAAGTTCATCCGAAGACCGATGTGTTTGGAAGATTCAGCCAGGCTGCTCACCATCTCCTGTAGGTCATGTAAGGTTTCTGCCAAGATGACGATGTGGTCTGCGAATCGCAGGTGTGACATCGCCATTAATATTGATTTCGCGCTCTTTCCAGTTAAGCGTTTCGAACATGTCCTGCAGCGCAGCGGAAAAGAGTTTCGGAGATATAACATCTCCTTGTCTCACACCACGTCGCAGCAGGACAGGCTCGGTTTGGCCATTTTGGATTACTAAGGACATATTAGCGGCGTCATACAGACACCTTAACACCTCGATATATCGTCAATCGTCTTTGCACCTCTGTAAGGCCTCGAGAAGTTCTCGACGGAGTCAAAGCTTTTTCTTAGTCCACAAGCGCCATGCACAGGGGTTGGTTATATTCTTTGGTCATCTGTATAACCTGTCTCACTGTGTGAATATGGTATATGATGCTATAACTCCGTCGGAACCCGGTCTGCTCTGCAGGTTAAGCTTCGTCAAGTCTTCGTGTAAGGTGATTCGAAATCACTCTTGAGAACAACTTATAGACGTGACATAAGAGTGAAATTGGTCGATAGTTCTTCAGTAAGGTTTTGTCGCCTTTCTTGAAGAACAATACGACCAAGCTCCGCTGCCACGCCCTAAGAGTTCTTCCGGAGAAAAGTTCCTCCAGCACCGGCTTTCAGAAGCTTGGTTGTGACTCCGTCTTCTCCCGGGGCTTTGACTTTATAACTGGCTATAGAAGGTGTAAACTTCCGAAAGAATCTCTGGCTTTGACGTGGTGACTTCTCCATTTGTTATGGTCAACTTCGACAGGTGGCTTCTTCCAAGCTGTTGTACGAAGACTTTGGGCCCCTGGTTCTGCTCAATTGCTCTCTGTATTGAGAGTGCATTGAAGCTTCGGAGGTCACGTCTTAACAGCTTGGAGATGGACTTATTCAGAGCCCGTTGTTCTGCCGAAGTGATTGATGGATCGTTCCGCCTCTTGTCCATTAGGCCCAGAGTCTCTTTCGAAAGTTTAGACCGCTTGCCCGTGCGTCGCAACCCACAGAATTTTGCACCCTCGTCCCGAAGGATTTTCACCACTTGGTCGAGTTCTTCGGTCAGTGTGGTATGGCGGCCTTCCTTATCCCGGAGATTCTTAGCACCCCCTGCATGTCTGCCTGTCGTTAACAAAACCAGAATAGCAGGGCTGCCTGGAACTGGGGGCCGAGGCAATATTGTCTTCTTCATTAGGAGGATTATACCATAACCCACCACGCTGGACCAGTGCGGGTTGGTGGGTGGTTAGCCAGGGCCTCTTTCGTTGATTAGCAATCGCTTTATTGGTTCAGCTAACTTTTGGTCAAAAAATACAATTCAGCGATATTTAACAATTTGTTAAGGTTTTTTGACAATTGGTTAACCACTAGTCAGAAAACAGGACCTTTTAGTCAAACGCATCTAATACAACTAAGTAGATAACATAGATAGGCTTTCCCTGCATCGTGTGTTTTGGTTGCACCCAACTCTTCTAACTTAAGTTATCACACGACGCGTAACCACATTTGTATGAAGTTCTGGTTATACGAAACTCGTTTATCTCAATTTAAAAATTAAGTTTTATAGATATAAAAAAAAATTATATGTCAATATGTTCTAGAAGCATTTACACACCTAATCTGTCAGTTTCAATTATATAGCATGTTTCCTTAATACGCTACAAGTAAATGTTTGTTTAAAACTTCAAAGGCATTTTTCTCAAAACTATGTTTTTGAGATAGCAGAGTTGTGCGTAACACGGCAGTGCAGCCGCGCGCGCCCTGCGCTCGCCTTCCTCTAATAATACAAAACTTTTAAAAACGAATATGTGTACATACTTAATGTGTGGGATACAAGTAAATAAGCCTTTTTAATTTAGTAATAACCAGTGTAAAGAATACAAAGTCCATGCGATAGGTAGGTAAGTATCAAATACTGATTGTTTATTCAACAAGAATAAAGTATCCTGTCGACGTACTTAATTTTATTAGTAAGAAGAAGTTTTTTAATCATTCGAGTAGAAATAGAAAAAACGACTTGTCACCTTCTTGTAGGTATTTCTTTACCTATGTACCTACCTGCTTATCCATTGAAATTGTTGTCACTTTTCGAAAATCGTAAACTTACTTACTCGTAAAAGTACAACATCAATTAGATAGATATAGATAAGTACGCATTCACTCTACATTGTCTCTCGTTCTAAGACGGCACCCTCTTCATTCACCAGTCGCACAAAAACCTCACCTGACATCAGTGTGTGCCCTGAACCGTGACTGACATGACTCACTGCGGGTCAGTAACTTAGCGTGGGAGTTCGTTTTTATCGCCTTTTGTTCTCATGCGCAGGAGCAGTGTTACCTTTGACTTTAAAGAAAATGCAAATGTTGAAGAAAAAGAGTCAAAAAAATCTATAATAAAAAAAAAACGATTTCTCGAAGGCTAAGGTGTTCGCCCGAAGCGCAAAAGGTCCCTTCGATTCCTGGTCAAGTCAATTTAGGAAACTAATACATTTTCGAAATTTTCTTGGGTCTGAATGTTCTGGGTTGACGCCCCCAGTTAATTATCGTCTCCTGGTACTCATAGTACAGGGGTTGCCCTAGTTTGAGACCAGGTTGATGGGTGTGATTGTCTGGCGCATTTATTTTTACCAGACTGGACACGAGCGTGTCCAGTTGGTGAAAGTGAAGAGTTAGTTTAGTAATTAATTCGACCCTTCAAAGTTTAAATAGCCCCTTTTTATTTTATCAATTGGCAAAAAACAGAACAATAATGAATTCTGCTGTAAGCCCTGATGGGAGAAACATAACAGCGAGGTAACTAAAGTTTCAATGTATGGACTTACGTAAACATCACGTGTCCAGTAGCGCTACCATGAGTTGACATCTAAAACTGACATAACTTAAACTATTGCTCTGTCTCTTTCAAATGAATTACAATGAAAGAGACAAAGCGATAGTTTTCGATAGCGAGGATAGTATTTCAAACTCATGGTAAGGCTACAGATGACGAAAATATTATGGTACTATTTTCTCACCAACTGGACTCAAGTGTCCCTTTCATATTTAGCTGACGAATAATGATTGGATTCATCAAATTCATAAGTATCTTTAAAAAAGCCGAAGTGCATGAAGATTTTTTTCGCATACGAAAAGTCATAG
>JABMDO010001267.1:0-33439 GCA_014851415.1 Cnaphalocrocis medinalis
CGCCACCTCGAAAATCGTTATAAAAAAGATAAATCTCTACTAATTGACTAAGGAACAAATGTCTAGTAATTGTACGCATTGTGTATCACGCAGTCTCTAGTTTGAGCAGCTCAAACAGAATCGAGTGGCACTTTCGGAAACTGTGTTGTTATTCTAAGACCTAAAAAATGTCAGTCCGCGCATGCGGCATCAGTAGAATTTTCTATGTCCTTGTGTATCTTAGGTACCTACCTATATCACAATGCAAAAACTTTCAAGATATTGCCTACACGCGTGCGACACGTTATCCGCATACAGATAAAATTTCTCACAGTAAAATTCACAAAATAATGTTTTCTATCGCCTATTTTTACTTTTCTCTCGTGTTGATTATGTTTCATTATAAACTAAAAAAAATCTCTCCATCTGTTACATATTATCTTTAGGATAAACCACGTTAGTCTTTTTTGCTGTGCATAAAATACTGTCCAGCTTGCTTTTGTAACCGTCTTGATTAAACAACATTGTAAGTATTATATTGTATTGAAAACAATAATTAAAAAAAATTCGCCTTCCGATATATTATGTAGATATACCTACCTACTTATATCTTTCATTTTTTGTTATTTTAAGTTGGTTTTCATCAGTGTAATGAAGGTACACGAGAAGTTTGTAAGACGTTCAAAAAGCACGGTGTGTAGTAACTCCTCCCTTGCTATGGGGTGCTGGGCCGAATAAACATAACATAATTTCTGCCGATCATGTCAATACCCATATTAATGCTATTAAAATGATAGTCTTCGTCAGCATTTTAAGTCGTTCGTTTACAAAAATATAAACAATTCGTACCTACTGACCAACATCGGTGAGGAAACATCAGAAACACAATATTTTGCAAGGTCTGCTAATATTTCTTAAAAGTGAGAAATAATTTAGTGAACAATAAATGGAAGTGGTACAGACAGGTTACTACAATCTGTCAAATTTCTGCAATCGAACCTCACCTTTAAGTCAAACGCGTTTGGTTCAATATCGACTGAAGAAATTTGCCAGATTGTAGTTACCTGATGTGTGGCTGTCTGTACATACTTATGTACATTTCAACTTAAGTTTTTTTTTTAACGCTGATAAGCAGATCTAGTAAACACGAACAAGTTGGCTAATTAACATTAACCGAATAGACATACGAAAAATTGCAAGGTTTATGTTAATATCACAAAAGATATTAAGGAAAGCAAGCTTCATTTCTTAATGAATTTTATATAAGAGTTAAGTCAAACACTGAATGTGATAAAATTATTTATTACATGTATTCTTTATTTTGCATTGCTCTATTGATGAATTGTATTATAGATAATTATGTAACAAATCATAATTAATAAATATGGAACTGATATAAGTGGAAATATAGCATTTTATTTGGGTATTTCCTCGTGTCCATGTCGCAGCCGGATCGTAGGTATTACATTGCGGCTAGCTGTTATAACACAGTGCCATTTTGAAATTCGGCCGATCAACGAGCCGCATTGTCATTGAGATGCGTACGTTCTCCAAGAAGGCGTCATACGTTCAGCCGCATCGTACCTACTACTACTGACAAACACAAAATTACCTTTAAAATTGAGGATTTCTGGGTAATCATAAATAACTATTTGTATGAATTTAACCTAACATTTCTCACTAGACTTAAGTTTTTTCAATAAATAACAAAATTTCATATATAGTCCGAGGCAAGAAAGTGTAGTTATGACCTTGAGTGCGCAGAAACCAATTTTGATAGAAAGTCTTCTTTTTTACAAGTGCGCAAAATAACGGTCATCACTATACTTTCGTGCCTCCAGCTATACGAAGCTCTATCTAAATGAACGTCACGATTTCCTTTCAGGAAAAAAAGTGAAATATCAGCCTTTACAGGGTGTAAGTACCTTTGAACATTACATCCCTTAACCACAACTTCTACCAACCCATTCTGAACAATTTTTTTCTAAATTCATCGAAAATTTGTTGGTCTCCCCATACAAAAAAACCAGGTCACGTGATCGACTTTGGATGTTTAGAATTTTATATCCGAATTTCCAAAAGTCATTGAACGAATTTTGTTCAGAATGGGTTGACAGAAACGAGGTTAAAATGATGTTAAATGTTCACTTTTACACCCTGTATTCTGTCCCACTACATGGCAAGGTTACGATTAACGAGACAGATACGTTACGATTCGTTTAGGGAAATTATAAAATCGTGTTGTTTTTACAACATACTCCGTGATTTGATCAAATCCCTAAGGGAATTGATCATTTATCCCTGGATTTATCATATCCTTGCGACATAATATACTTATGTAGATATATTACCTATCAAAGCCTCCGTCATAGAAATCTTAGTCATCTATGATGGGATTAGACTTTTATCACCATGCTTGCCTAATGCGGAATTAATGGTGATCACCAACCCGGCTAAGATCGGAAAATGCGAAACATACTTTTAGTTTCTACTCGAACCGGGAATCGAACCCGGGAAGTCCATATTACAAGCAAGTTGCGGTTTAGGATTTACTACAGACAATAAAAACTAGTAGCACTAGCTATTGCTGAAATAATAGCGATGACCGTTATTTTGCGCACTTGTAAAAAAGACTTTCTGCTAAAACTGGTTTCTGCGCACTCAAGGTCATCGCTAATGTTTGATGCCACATACTATATATACCTACATTACATACCTAAAGTATATGCCTGGATGCAACACTGCACTGCACTGCACTGCGCGCGTAGATAGGTTACTTACGTACGTATCTAAAATCTATACTAATTATAAAGAGATAACTTCTATAGACAATGACAAGACTTATAGGTAAACCGAAAACACGAAACGCTTGCGCGATGTAATTGGACACATCGCCATCTATTGGTTTTTTTTTATGAATTATTTATGAATTACGGTCCCGAAGCGAAGTGAGGGCGGGCCACTAGTATGATATAGTTTAAGAAAGTAAAACATTACAATGGACTCCCGCGACCTTGACCAGAGCGTCGGTCCACCTGGTGGGAGGCCTGCCACGGCTGCGGCCTCTTGCACGTGGCCTCTGTTGAAGATAATATTCATTGACATAAACATAAGGCTGTTTGTTACGTGTTTCCTTTGCTTTAGAAGATAAAAAAATATAACTGTCATACTGACATATTGTAAACTTTTTTTTTGTTCAATTCTCTTTTCCATCATGTCTCCCGTGTTTAATATTTGTCTAGCGATCAACCGTTTTATCAAAGTATTGTTATAGCATCATTCTTATAAGTTTTCTCGGATATTATTATCTCAGTGTTTATTTGTGCCAAGAATAAATATCTAGAGATATTTTGGTGGTTTCTCTCAAGCTCACACTTGCCCTCATAACCTTTATATCACGTGATGTCCATCTACGCAGCGGACTCTGCTACAGGGTTATTGGCCCAGAATTAAAGAAAAGAAAGAATAAACAAAGGGCATCAAGAAAGTGTGTAACATAGAAAAGTAATTGAGAGCTGAAAACCAAACTTGGAAATGGCAACAGGCAGTTCCGATGGGCCACGCCACACATTGTCAAATATCGCCATCGAGAAGCTTACAGGTGCAGGTGATTTCCAAAGTTGGAAATTTAGTATCCAAAATGTACTGATACTTGAAAATCTTTGGACGTGTGTTGTGCCGACTGAAGGAGTCGAAATTGACGCCATTAACGATCAACGTGCTTTGGCTCGTATTAACTTAAGCTTGCACACTTCTTTATATCAATATGTTCGCTCCGCTAAAACAGCTAAAGACGCTTGGAAGAAGCTTACTGACATATTTGAAGATCGCGGGCTGTTTCGCCGTGTGCTTTTGCTAAGGCAACTATAGTCCATTTCAGCTAAGAAGAGCCCTGTGACACTTCGATTTTTGACACTTTTAGAGATGTCTATAATGAAATGATTGCGATTGTTTCTGGTAATCGATAATACTTCCTAAGGAAATGGAATCGATTTTTTTATACTAACAGCAACACACCTTTTGCCAAAAAATAACAAAAACAGCAACAAACAACAGCAATAAAAGTCAACAATAACAAACACAACAACAAAAAGTAACAATAACCGAACACCACGCAAATACAACGAAAACACAACTCGCATACAAGGCTGATGCACTCGTACTAATCCGATTATCGAGTAATCGCAACATGGCCGCCGATTATGACATGTCGCAGCTCTATGTTTTTTCCGCGTTCCGTTACAAGTAATACGATGTGCATAGGATTGTTTTAAAAAATGTTGTTATTTTCTATTCCATTAAATTAAAGTAAATGATACTGTTTTTGTTTTATAACTTTGAGATGTTTTATTGGAATATTTTTTGGAATTGCGGCAGCAATTAAATGAAAAAGATTAACAATAAAAATATTTTTCATTGTCAAACATAAAATGCGTAGTTCAGAACGCGATGAAGTGTCACAGGGCTCTTCTTAGCTGAAATGGACTATACATAAAATGCAATTTACGCATGGCACTATGAGTGAGTACATCAATGAGGTTATGGACTTAGTTCACAAATTGGCAGATATTGGTCGCACTATAGATGATGCTGAAATTGCTGAAATCTTGCTGAGTGGTCTGCCAATGGAATATGACACTCTGGTATCAAACCTTGAAACATCGTGCATGAACAATGAATTATCCAGTGAACTTGTACGTACACGATTGCTACAAGAAGAGCTTAGAAAAAATGGAGATAACCAACACCCAGAGAAAGCTTTTGCTATGGTTAAACCAAGGAAGAATATTGTTTGTCATCATTGCGGGATCAAGGGTCATACTCGTGCAAAATGCTTTAAGCTTAGACGTGAGAAGAATCAAAATAGTGCTGCTAAAAGCTTTGTAACCACGGAAAATGCATTCTCAGTGACACACAGTGACTTCATTATTGATTCCGGATGTAGCAATAATATGCTGAATAGTAACAAATATTTATTGGACTATAAACCTAGTTTAAGTAAAGTTAACCTAGCTAATAGCTATAAATTGTGTACTCAAGGAGTTGGTAAGGTAAAAATTTCTCTTTTGAATCATTGTATAAATGCTGAAGCTTTACATGTACCTGATCTCAGTGCAAATTTGTTGTCAGTTAGTAAATTAGTAAAAGGGGCTAAGTATTGTTTTTGATCAAAAAGGCTGTCATTTATATCAAAGCGATAAATGTAAAATTGTAGGTAATAAAGTAGGTCATGCTGATGAGGTAAACGGTATTTATAAATTAGACAATAATATTATAATGTCTTGTAACAATGTCTTGCTACCACAGGGGCATTCTTCAGACTCTCTGAAGAGCAGCGATTCTGCTCAAGTTCAAAGAGTACAGAGTGCAAAGTTAGCTGATGTGTCAGCTTGTGTCTGGCACAAGAGACTGGGTCATTTGGGCTATAGTGGGCTGTGTAGTCTGCGGAAGGAAAATATTCTTATGTTTCAGGATGATAAACAGGAAATTTTTGAGTGCATCGCTTGCAAGGAAGGGAAGCAGGTGGCCTCTGCATACCCCTCTGGTGAAGCAAAGCGCGCGTCTCAGCCGCTGGACCTTATCCACTCAGACGTTTGTGGACCCATGTCTGTGCGCAGTTGGGGTGGCTCAAGATACTTGTTGACGTTTACTGATGACCATACCAGAAAAAGTTGGGGATACCTACTACAAGAAAAGAGTGAGGTAATGTCTCGTTTTCTTGATTTTAAATCGCTTGTTGAGAAGCAAACTGGAGCCAAGATTAGGTGTCTACGGAGTGATGGAGGTGGTGAGTATTGTAATAAAAGATTTTCTCAATTTTTGAAATCTCAAGGCATCGTTCACCAGGTTACTGTTCCCTATTGCCCTCAGCAAAATGGTGTATCTGAGAGGCTGAATAGAACAATCATGGAGAAGGCACGCTGCATGTTACAGGACTCGGGTCTTAGCAGGGAATATTGGGGTGAGGCGGTGATGACCGCAATATATCTTCAAAAACAGATGCCCCACATCTGCCCTCGCCGGACGAGTGCCTGAAGAGGTGTGGACCGGTTCCAAAGTGAACCTTGGTCACCTCCGTGTTTTTGGATGCGTCGCCTACACCTTGATTCCATCACAGAAACGTTCCAAACTGGACCCTAGATCTAAATTAACCGTCTTTGTTGGTTATGGTGAAACCACAAAGGGTTATAGGCTCATAGACCCTCAGAATCCTAGACAAATAATTTATTCTAGAAATGTTTCATTCTTGGAAAATAAATTTTTGAATGATATGAAGAATATTTCTAGTGAAATGATGGAATCTAATAATTGTAATAATTTTAATATTGACTTGAATAATTTGAATAAAAACTCTAGTTGCGACTTAATAAATAATTATGATAATTTAAATTCATCTGTGAACTGTGATAATTCTAATGTATCTGTAAACTGTGATAATTTAAATATATCTGGCAACTGTGATAATAGTATTAATAATAGGTCTGTAACTTCAGATTCGTGCTCCGAATACTGCACTGGAGGAGAGGAAGCAGCCGATGACTCCGAGAGCTCTAGCTGGTCCCCTAACGCCTCTGTCGAGGAATCGCCGCCGCCGGTTCGAGGGGAAGTAGCGATTAGTCCTGGAGCACAGGTACCTGCACCAGAGACGATCTGTCTGCGACCCGTGCGCTCGACGCGTGGGCGACCACCTCTAAGGTATGAAGATTATGATGTTTTTATGTTAAGTAATGATTTGGAGCCGTCAAATTATAAGTATGCCATGTCTTCATCTAACTGTGAGGAGTGGCAACTTGCGATGAATAAGGAATATGATGCACTTATTCAAAACCAAGTATGGAAGCTTGTAGACCGACCTAAGGATAAAAATATTGTAAAATGCAAATGGGTCTACAAAGTTAAAAGGGATGTTCCTAATAAAGATACGTTCAAGGCGCGGTTAGTAGCTTGTGGGTACAGTCAACAGCACGGCATTGATTACAATGACACTTTTTCGCCTGTAGTCCGGCATAGCACTATGCGTATGTTATTGCTCTTGCAACTGAATTAGATTTAGACATTTCTCATTTTGATATTCAGACAGCATTTTTAAATAGCAAATTGGATGAACAGATTTTCATGGAACAACCTCCTGGTTTTGTAAGTGATAATAATAAAGTATGTTTGTTATTAAAAAGTATTTATGGACTCAAACAAGCTAGTAGAATGTGGAACCTGAAAGTTCAAAAACTCTTATGTAGTAATGGTTACAGGCAAAGTAAATGTGAGCCATGTGTGTATTATGCAAGCAATCCTGGTAATAAGTTAACTATTGTAGCATTGTTTGTTGATGATTTTTACATTTTTGGCAATTGTTCTGTAACGAAAGACAAGTTGTTTAATTTGTTAAAACAAGAGTTCGTAGTTAAGGACTTAGGTACACTTAAGAACTGTTTAGGTATTAAGGTAACTCGTGATAAGAGCAAAGGTTATTTGTCACTGGACCAATCAGAATATGTTAAAACTTTGTTATCACGTTTTGGTATGGAGAACTGCAAACCAGTGGCTACTCCCATGATGTTAAATGAAAAATTTCAAACATCATTGTCATCTAATGAATGTATTGATGATGATGTTTATAGGTACAGGGAGTTGCTGGGGTCTCTTATGTACTTGGCAGTATGTACTCGACCTGACATTGCTTATGTTTGCAGTCAACTAAGCCAGTTCAGTAATAACTTCGGTAAATGTCATTGGCTTGCAGCTAAACGTGTACTGAGATACTTGGCAGGGACGTTAAATTATGGCTTATGTTTTTATAAGACTCGTGATTTAAATTTAACTGCTTTTACAGATGCCGACTGGGCAAATGACACTGTTGATAGGAAGTCTTACACTGGTTTTGTAATAAAGTTAGGAGTGAATACCATTAATTGGGAGTCTCGCAAACAGCGTTGCGTGGCTCTATCTAGTACAGAGAGTGAGTACCTAGCAATAAGCGATGTATGTAAGGACTTGTGTTTCGTCAAGAATTTTCTTATTGAAATCCTACATAATGAGCCTAGTATTGTTGTGTATAACGACAACCAGAGTGCTCATAAATTACTTGAAGCGAAAGAGTATTGTCATAAGCGGACGAAACACATCGACCTGAGATATCATTTTGTTAAAGACCTTATCCAAAATGGGTTTGCAGAAGTAAAATACCTATGTACACAGGAAATGTTAGCTGATGTACTGACTAAGCCTTTGAGCTCTATCAAACACAATTATTTCATTAATAGTATGAATGTTAAAAATGTAGAGTCCTAATTTTTTTTTTTAATGTTTGACTATATGTTTGTAGAGTCAAGTGTGATTTGTTTGTGCATGTAGTATTGTATAGTATATATGGTGTGCTATGTTTATGTGAAGAATAAGGGGAAGTGTTGAAGATAATATTCATTGACATAAACATAAGGCTGTTTGTTACGTGTTTCCTTTGCTTTAGAAGATAAAAAAATATAACTGTCATACTGACATATTGTAAACTTTTTTTTGTTCAATTCTCTTTTCCATCATGTCTCCCGTGTTTAATATTTGTCTAGCGATCAACCGTTTTATCAAAGTATTGTTATAGCATCATTCTTATAAGTTTTCTCGGATATTATTATCTCAGTGTTTATTTGTGCTAAGAATAAATATCTAGAGATATTTTGGTGGTTTCTCTCAAGCTCACACTTGCCCTCATAACCTTTATATCACGTGATGTCCATCTACGCAGCGGACTCTGCTACAGCCTCCACTCAAGGACCAGGTGGACCGACGATCTGGTGAAGGTCGCGGGAGTCCATTGGATGCGGGTGGCACAGGACCGATCTGTGTGGAGAACTTTGGGGGAGGCCTATGTCCAGCAGTAGACGTCTATTGGCTGAAATGATGATGATGATGATGAAAACATTACAGACTTAGATGAAAGTAAATTGGATTTTTCAAGATATAATAAGTAATTATTATTTCGAGATAGGACCAGTAGGTATAGGATCAAGAGATGGTCAACTCTGCAGAAGGTTTTCGACGGTTGCGTGGTGCGTTTACACACAAAAGGCTTGACATTAAGGAGTTCGATTGATGTGGAACTGTCCGAGCGCGAGTCGCTTGTGCTGTGGTGTTTGACACCCAGAAGTAACATTGAGATGAGCTAAAGACACAGACTTTGTAGGTAGGGAGTGAAGAAACGCACCGGGGAAAGAGCCCTTAGCAAGTATCTTGAGCGTCTCCCAAGATTCGGTCCGTATGCCAAAACGGTAGGAAGGACCATGGGCTGGTGGAGGGACCTATCTGTTTTCAAGATATTACCTAATACGTACAATAGTTTTAACGCGCGACAAGTAACAATAAAGTTCATTATTGCTAAAAGTGAGTGGCCCATAAGGGGCTATATCGACGGTACTAGCGCCGCCAACCTATTTACACTGATTGTGGCAACCAGTATGATATTTTTTAGGAAATTAAAACATTACAGACTTAGATAAAAGTAAATTAGATTTTTCAAGATGCATACCCAGATAGCAAGCGAGCTTGCTGCAAACTTGATTTTTAGATTGTCACGTCAAACATGAAAAATCAAGTTTATGACAAAATTTGCTGTAAGCTTGTTGATTAAGGTATGATGTTTCAAGGCTTTGATAATTTTGAAGCAAAGTTCGACCGCAAATATAAAATTGTAATGCTATGTATTTGTACTAGATTACCAAGTTATTTGTGCGGTTCAGGGAACGAAACGAACTCTGTGCATTTTGTTTAGCAAAGCAAACCGCAAATCATCATCAGCAACCCACGTTCGTCCACTGCTGGACATAGGTCTCCCCAAAGATTTAAATCATAGATATGCCCTGACACCTAAAAACGAGGCAATATTTTGATGACATGACGTGTGCGTGTCATCGAAAGTCACTATCTATGAGTATAAAATACGGTCAGCAAAATGTTCATACTGGGAACTAAAAATAAAACAATTCCTAAATTTAAAAGCAATTTTATTTATAGGACATTTATTTCTAAATGTTACACTACATTTATCTATTTATTCAAATAAATTACTCTAATCACAGAGCGAATATCGGATTAGATCACCAAACCGCATAAAGGGTGGTGATTATGCCTAATCCCATCATAGTAGCTATGACTTGATTTCTATAATAAAGGCCTTTGACCTACTATTCCTTAAGAAAATTATGAGTAATATTTACTATAACTTAATAATTAATTAATAATTAACACAACCCCACATTTAATGTCCTGACTCCGTACTAAGTAGCTTAAGCACTTGTGTTATAGAATAAGCCAACAGAGAAATACAAATATAATACTTTTTACTTTACGCCGAACTAGGGAGTCAAATATAAATCATTTTCTTTCAAATGAGAAGAGAAAATTCGACTAAATTGTCCAGGTAACCAGTATTCATCCCTTCGATCCCGCTGGATAACTTTGATCAATTTTTCTTTTAAACGCGGATCTTGCGGAAATCTAAAACAATAAACGTTCACTTAAAAATAATACGTAATTATTATTTGCATGTTTATTGATTTCTAGTCGAAATAAAATTGCTATTTTATATCTGACCGCTATTAAAACAATGCCTATCGAAACTGCTGACGCTACCGTACTTTTCCCGGTTATTGTAAACCATTAACAAATGAGCTGTTATCAACTGAGTTCTGAGTACTACAGCGGGTCTAAGTATATTGGCCACCGAGATAAGGATGTTGTCTCGTTTTGTCTCACAGTAATTGCCAATACTACTCTCTCTGTCACGCGCTGGGCGATCAGACTTTGATGTTTTGTCAACAAAATAAAATAAATTAAATTATTGATGAAATATAAATACTTACGAGTGAAATGTTACACCATTCGCTTTATTTGAGTTTGTAGTATTTTTCTTGCACAATAAAAAGGCACATGAAGGCATTTTGAGTGCTTTTTCCTGTCAAAAATCCAGGCAGCTATGTCGTACAACTGTCACCGAGTGCAAACGACAACTAATTCGTGCTAATCCCAGTTGAGTTAGACTAGGTTATTTGAGGTGCGACTCAAATCGGCGCGGTCAAAGTATGGCGAGGGCATATCTATGATTTAAATCTTTGGGTCTCCCCTAATGCACGCCACCGCTCCCGATTTTCGGCCACTCTCATCCAGCTCACTCCAGCCAGCCTTCGAATGTCGTCATCCCATCTTGTAGCAGGGCGTCCAACACTACGTTTGCCGAGTCGCGGTCTCCACTCAAGGACCTTATGGCTCCAACGGTTGTCAGTTCTGCGGCTAATGTGACCAGCCCACTGCCACTTCAGTTATTTAGCTAGCTAATTCGGTGGGCTATGTCGGTGACTCTGGTTCTTTGTCGGATTACATCATTTCTGATGTGGTCCTTCAAAGATACTCGTGTTGTTCTTCAAGAAAGGCGACAACCGCAAATATAGAAATTGTAATGCTATGTATTTGTACTGGATTACCAAGTTATTTGTGCGGTTGTCGTGTTTATTTTCTACATCGCGATGACGAGATTTTTTTCCAAACAATGACTACCAGAAGTCCAATTTGAGAATAATACTTGAGTCATGGATTCTTTATAGCAATCGTGACTGTTGTGGAGCGTCACTCGGGACGTCTGCCACTGCGCCCTGCTTGGGAAAAGTGTGTGGTACTGAGACAAGGTTTTTTTATATGATAGGTAGCAGACGAGCAGGCGGATCACCTGGTGGTAAGCAAATTGCCGCCGTCTATGATGAACACATGTACAAGTGCGCTACTAACCTTTTATCCCCTTCCCCCCCGATGGCCTCCAAACTTTGTTATGTCAAACTTGCATACACTTTATAGAATAATTTTCTAGCAAGTTTGTTGCTTCGGAACTAGAATGTTTGATTTAACCTCGCCTCAAGTTTATACACTTGCCACGGCAAATTTGAGACAAAGCTCATGTTTGATACATCAAACCTATCGCAAGTCAGTTTCAAGTTTAAATTGTTATCTGGGTACATACTAGCAAGGCGCTAGTTTCGTCGATATAACCCCTTAAGGATGGCCGTTCGGGCTGCGTCACAGCCTCCTCAGAAGAGACGCGCAACGCTTGCGTATATGGCGTGGAATTCATCAAGGTACCTACATGAACATGAAAGAGAAGAACCTACAGAAAAGAGAGGGCGAGAAGAATGAGAGCTGCTGTCACGTTATAAATTAACATAGCCCAAAAACTGGGTTTAAAGCTGGAGGAACGCGACTTAGCGCTGAACGTGCAGGCAAAAGTGCATGCAGGTCCCGTGCGACGCGGACTGACAGAGGATCGCTCGTCGCCGCAGCCGCGCCCCCTGGTGGCGAGACTGGCGCATTTCGCCCATCTGGACCAGCTGAACGCCCGCGCCGCACGAGTGCGGCGCGATAATACGGTCGGTTTAGGGTTGAAGATGCACGGCCTTTCTATCTAAATGAACGTTTAACTCCCACAAACCGAGGCCTCTTCTACAAAGCTCGTTGTAAAATCGTCCCGTTTGCAGTGGAAGTAGGTATGTGTAGTAGACCCGTGAGGGTAAATTGTAGGCTCGAAAGGCACACGGAGAGCCGCGCCACCGCTTACGCGCTCGGAAGCTGACATCGCTAAAGTTTTTGGTGTATGATAACGTTTGCTCATAATTTGTGTAATGTTTTATTGAATAGAATAGAATAGAATAAATATTTATTTGGTGCAAATTACAATAGAATCTTAAAACCTTAGACGTAATCTTAGAATCGCGTAATACTGAGTGGAAATTTTACGTTTTCTTTTTATTCTCAAATTATTTTAAGTAATAAAAGACAAATAATTAGATAATTAGATGCCTTTGACATTATGAAATGAAGTTTTCTATTTAAAATGGGTTCTTTATGATTCCCGAAATGTGTTTCTCATAACAAGGATAAATGCAAAATAAAAAAAAGGTATTGTCAAATCGGGCATGATACAACGGCCCGACTATAGTAACATAGTAGGGACTCCGTAGTAAAAAAAAGAAAACGATACAATGTATGAAACATATAATCTCGCTTAGTGCCAACCTAACAAACCTAACTGAAACTTTGACAAAACAATGTCGCCAACATGACCCAAAAAATTGGGATGGCTAGCGTTATCGATAAAATGATATCGATAACTCCTGTAATTTTTTAAGTAAAAAATATTTTATTGCACAGGTAACGCTGCAAAGGTTTACAGATTACGTTTGAAAACCACGCAAATTACAATGAATTAAATAGCTAAAATTTTTAAAATCAGACATAAAACTGTGACAGACAGATGACATTGACGGATGTTAAAATGGCCGATGGGACCATTGACTTAAATATATGGACCGGGCCTATTGTCCTATACAGAAATCAGTTATACAAATACCATGCATTTCGACGTGGAACTCTCAAAACTATTGTTCTCTCTATCTAACTCAGCCTTGATTCCATAAGTGGAAAGAGATGACACTATTTCATTCAGTTCAAAAAACGAGCGTACTCCTTCTTAAAAGGCCGGCAACGCATCAGCGACCTCTCTGATCTCGCAGATGTTCATGGGCGGCGGTGATTACTTACCAACAGGTGACCCGCTTGCTCGTTTGCCGCCTCTAGTATAAAAAAAAAAAAAAAGCTCTATAATCGAAAAAATTGTCATTTGACAACCACGTTAATGCCTAATGCGGCCAGGCAGCCATGTTTAGTTACAGTTTTTCTGAAGTACATGAAGTGTCAACTCGCCGTTTCTTCCGACAAAAATAACTAATAATTTATTTTCTTTTGAGAACTCGTTGTCCACATTACACAGGATATTGAAGAAACATTTAATCATTATGCCCAAGTGTAGTGTTATAGGATGTGTCTCAAGGAAAAGCGAAAATCGGCAAAGATTAACATTGCACCGGTATGTTATATTTTTTTCTAATTATTATAAAATGTTCATTATATTTATAGAAACTTTGAATGTTTTACACTTTTGTTTCTCCGTGTGATTCTATCCGTGTGTTTTCAGTCCATGATTATGCTTCATTTTTAATATTTTTAT
Organism: Cnaphalocrocis medinalis; assembly: GCA_014851415.1. Classification (NCBI taxonomy): domain Eukaryota; kingdom Metazoa; phylum Arthropoda; class Insecta; order Lepidoptera; family Crambidae; genus Cnaphalocrocis; species Cnaphalocrocis medinalis. The sequence continues at coordinate 14,021 of JABMDO010001267.1, forward strand.
GTTATAAAAATTCGTGAGTTTTATACTAGGGTTGTAGTAAAAACATCGATAATATTTTACGATGAAGATAAACCTTTTAGGCTAAGCGATGAATTTCACTTTGGGGAGTATTGTAATAATTTGATTTTGATCACATATCGTAACCTCGTCAATTTGAGATTATTATTAATGATACCGGTATTACATACCTACTGCTACGACCTCCCGATCTTATTCACTGAGCTACCATTGCCCTACCTCTATTATTAAGAGTAGATAATTATCATTATAATCTTATCAATAATACCATAATTTTCTTACTTACAGATCTCTTTCTACAAACTGCGACGAACTGAACTCAGGAAGATAATAAATCACTACAAGCTAGCTCTACTACCTACTACCATCTAAATTGTAAATTGAATACATATCTGTATACCTAGTTGTAGTGGACGAGGTGGAGGAAAGAAAACTCGGTATTAGAGAGTAAAGAAATACTTATTAGCGGTCACAGACCAAACTATTAAAATAATTAAAATTACAAATTAGATGTGCGCGTTAGGTGTTCCTTGTATGCAGTAGTATGCAGTGGCGATCCCGTTCCCGATGTCCGTTGAGTCGATTTCCGCGACGTCATCGGCGCCTCCCATTGGTCCCGCTTGTGCGATATCACGTTATGAAGCACCAATGAGAGCGGACGCATATCACGCCGATAAAAATTCATTGATTGGTTCTATGATCCTGGTGTTGCCGCTATGATCCTGGTGTATGCCGCAACACTAGTTAGTTTAATTTGCAATAAAAAGAATCTATATTATCTATTACATATTATAGTCGTGCCGTTGTATCTTTATGATTCGCGAAATGTGTTCCTCATAACAAGGATAAAGTGCAAAATTAAAAAAAAGGTATTGTCAAATCGGGCATGATACAACGGCTCGACGATAAGAGCATAATTATTAACATACTTCAAGAAGACGTGTAACTTTGTGCAATAAAGAGTACCTATCTATTTATACTTTGATTTTCATTTAACCAGTTACTTAAGCTTCTAATCAAATCAATTTACGAATGTCATTTTAGGCTTTCAAATTAGATTTGAGACGAGTTCTGGCACAACAACTTCCATCGGTCTCAAACGAAAGAGTGGTCACTTCAAATTACGAAATGACGTTCTCAATCGTTTGGTTGAGTCTCAAAATTACTTCAATACTCAATGCTTTATTTGCGTTTCACTTCAAATTAGACCCCCAGTCAGTATCGACTTGACAAATTATGATATCGATAAAGCATTATCAACAGAGCAGCACTAAAATAGCTGTCAGTCCGCCATTTTATGTTCTAAACCGGCACGTTTTTTTTGTAGGTATTTCTGCTCCATATGTTTCCTAACTCATCGGATGGGACTGAATTAAGCGGCTAGAAATGAAACAGTGAGAGATGTCATAGTAGGGAACCATTAATGTGCACTTAAGTACTTTCCTACGGTCCGGTCCGGTTGCCATTTAAAATAGCACACATTTCATATTAACCGGTTGTGTCTTTCTAAGTTCGTCAGACTGTGCTGTGAAGTATCTTCTCCTTAGTCTGTGCTGTAATGTTTAATTTTATTAAAAATTTGGATTTAGACACTTCTCATATTCACGTTCTTCTAACTGTAATTTTAAAATACATAATGAATGAGATGAGTTAAGCTATAAACCCAGCGATTATCGAGTTTTTACTGTCGACTATTTCTTTCAGTGTTGTGTTCAAAATCAAAACTGTTGTCAAACCAAAGGTTAATCAAATTGAAGTTCATCAACAATAAAATTTGGTTGTGAAAATGAAAAAAGCTAAAGACAGAACTTCACCAGGGATGCATAGAGAGTCAACTGATCATGTGGATGCCTTTAGTTCCATTAATGAACGGCCCGTCGATGATATTTCTTTAGAATTTTTCTACAAACCACATACAATTACTCTATTAGCCGTATCTATAGCATCAGTTATTTATTCAGCTTTTGTTAGGTAAGTCTTTCAAGTATAGTTTCATTCATTCCATGCGATTTTTTACCGTTTGTTGTGTTATCATATTTATAAATAATTTAGCTATTTTTATATTACAGTGGTTTTAACTAGTATGGACTGCCACACATCAATTAGTTTATTAAATAAATCTGTCAGGGACAATGCCAAAATTTGTATGTACCAATGGCTTGCATGAAATAACCTTTGCTGGTTAGCTTATTGTATAACTTTAATAAAGTCTTCTAGCTGATTCTCTATATTTATGAACTATTTACGAGATATCTCCATGAAACATATATTAACAAATTGTCTAGGTTTTTCAAAAAACATCTAGAAGTAAGAATTTCTTTCATGAAGAATACATCAGACTGACCTCTGTTAGGTTAGGTTAGACTAAGAGTATGTTTTTAATTCTTAGAACGTAGCTTGAGTTGGTAATCACCAATCTGCATTATGCCAGTGTGGTGATTAAGCCTAATCCCATCAAAATTGCAATGACTTGATTTCTGTTATTGAGGTCTTTACCCTGCAGTGGGACAGTAAACATTCTGTTTTCTATTAATTGAAACTTTTGAAAAAGCTAAAATGGGTAGTTATAATAATAATAATAATATAGCCTTTTATTCGTTCACAAGATTTCATTTACAATAGCTTTAGTTTCTTGTTAGTGTCCAAGCTCTTGTGCTCGTTTGCCTTGTAGGCAGAAGGCCTCCTCCAGCATTTTCCACTCCGTTCTGTCCCCGTCTGGACCAAGTTTTCCTTGCTATGGCTTTGATCTCATCAGCCCATCTTTTATACTGCCTTCCTATTTTTCTATTCCCTCTCTAGGGTACTAATGCAGGATAATTTTGCTCCACTTTTCTATGCCTCTCAGTATGTGGCCGGTCCATCTCCACTTTTAGTCTTTTTATTTTAAGTGTCACATCTTCCAGCTTTGTAGTCTGTCTCAAAGCTACGTTTCTTATCCTGTCTGTTCTCTATCATGCTTCGTTCCATCGCTCTTTGGCAGACTTAAATTTTCCCTATTTGGGCTCTGGTTAGTGACCACATTTGGCTCCCATAGGTCAGGATGGGAAGGATGCATGTATTGTATAGTTTCTTTTTTATGTGAATAATGGGTAGGTACTTATATTTAAAATTTTTAGAGCATAGGCCTTTCGCTATTATCATTAAACCTATCTAATGCAAAAATTATGAAACATGGATGCGGCAGTGTCTTACTTCGTTGATTAGATGGGATTTACTGCGCCGAATATGACTAAGCATACCGCAAGAATTCTCAAATGCAGTTTTGGTCATCTTTGCTAAAAACGGTTTGCCGCTAAAACCTAAATTCCTTTTTCTTCTTTAAATTTTCACCTTAATGTGAAAAAAAATCCTTTAATGTCAATGAAGGTGACAGCAGATAGTAACTACCTACTTAGTAACCTTATGTGTGCCTGGCTGTACAATAATACCTACCTACAGAATGGGCTAAGTGACCAATTTTTTAGGTTTTTTTTTTCAATACCTTTTAGGGTCTCGTTCACCACCTCTGAGTAAAGTGTAAAGTAATTTACTCTTCAATTAAAGTGGGTTCGGAGAAAATTGGCCCCTGGTCCGCGGCCTAGTTACTAAGTTAAAGTAAATAAGTAAGTAAATCATTTATTTGCAAGAATATGGTTACATAGGTAGGTCTTAAATAAAATAAATTCCAACATATTCTACCGATGAGTCGAAATATGAGTTTAGTTGAAATATTTTTTTCAATACAAATATCAGGGGCCAATTTTCTCCGAACCCTCTTTAATTGACAAGTAAATTACTTGTTACTTTACTCTAGGTCCTTACTGTAACTGATTTGAATATTTTCGCAATCTAGCTACATAGTAATGTATTAGAGGTCAAATGAAGTGAAATGAAGGTCAAAGCGATTTTATTAAAAACTAGTGGCACGCCCTCGCTTCGCTTCGGTATTTTAATTTTGAAGAACGAAGTAGAATTCACAACTATCAAAGTTATGAGTAAAAAGCCTACTTACTGATATTGATAATTTGTTGATTACAAACCTAAATGAAGGAATCTCAAATGGATCGGATTAAAAATGTACTTTTTTAAAAAAATATCATCCATACGACGCTTCTACCTCCGTTCACTCACCCCTATAGGGGTTGAATAAAAAGAAACTGAAAGTACTTACTTTTATTTTGAAAAAGCCAAAATAACGAAATGTATGTCTCTAGCATTAAATATGATAACAGTTCCATACGAAGTTTTAACCCAAATTTTACCCTTTTGTAGGTTTAATGACAAAATAGCGAAATCACTTTCAATGAATTTGTATGGAAAGACGAAATACCAATTCTCAGGGCTCGAGCTTTAAAAATGACAAATTTTCCATACAAATGAACTCTAACCCCCTTTCACCCTTTTGAATTGACAACATTAAGTAGGTAAATTTTCTTCATTTTGATGATTGAAATGTAAACTAGAGTTAAAAATATTATACAGGGTGGTTTTTTTAGTGACGTCAATAATTTTTTTTTAGATTCCTCACACCTGGGGGTATCCAAAAATACCCCATGTATGTTCAGCGATTTTTTGTAGTTTTCGATTTATAATTTTTTAAAGGTTTTTTTAAGTATTCTGCCAGCGAGGCTTAAAAAATTCATAACTTTTTTTTTATTGGCTATTTTGTAATTCTGTTTTTATGACATGATTTTCTAGAATGTTATTTATAATAAAAAAATATTTGGCTTCCTAAAACCACTTAATGTTACCCAAAAAAGGTCTTGAAAGTTAGGATTTTAGTTTTCGTTAGGATGTACTCAAACATTCAACTTCAAATTAAAAATACAAAGAGGAGTTTCCATAGCTTCGGAGTAAGTTTAAAAACTTCACAGGGTCCTAAATTATCAATATCATGAAAAAAAAATACTACTTAATGAGCCTTTTTTTGAAGTAATTGGCCTCCGAACGCAGATAGGCTGAAAATGTATGAAACTCAATAATTTTTTGGATACCCCCAGGTGTGAGGAATTTAAAAAAATTTTATTGACGTCACTAGTTAGACCACCCTGTATACGTGTTTTTTAATTTTTTATAATTTTAATGTTTAATATGAGAAATAATTATTTTAAAACCCGCTCATTCTAAAACGACATAAGTACTGTTGTAGGTGATATCCATACTTAATATTATAAATGCGAAAGTAACTCTGTCTGTCTGTCTGTCTGTTACTCTTTCACGCCAAAACTACTGAACGGATTTAAATGAAATTTGGTATACAGATAATCTAGACCCTGAGAAAGAACATAGGCTACTTTTTATTGTGAAAAGGGGGGTTGTAAGGGGTTGAAAGGGGGGTAAAAAGTTACTTTTCCACGCGGACGAAGTCGCGGGCGGCCGCTAGTCTGTAATATTTCTTTGCTTCTCGCTGGCCTAAAAAAAGTCTAGTCCTTGTCAAATGTCAATCAAATTCAAATCGTTCATTCGATATTACGTTCATAGAGTACTGTGTTGTACTGGGTATAGAGTAATTAAACTACTATTGGTGGACAGCGACATCTAATAATTACTCTTTGAACTAAATATTTTTGTATTTATACGCATAAAAACCTACATAAACTAATATGTATCTAATAATTTGTATAGATATATCTTATTTTAAGACCAGCCCCCGTATTTTAGTTTTCTAAATGAAGGATTTTAAAAAGAAAACTACGGTTTTCATAGAAATATACTTTTAGTTCAAATATTAATTACTAGATGTCGCTGTCCACCAATAGTAGCTGATTACTCTATAAGTTAGATAATTTATGCTGTCTAATTTGTAAATGGCATCTGTCAATTTTGTCATCTGTAATGAGTTATTTTTTTGGGTATAAAAAAGTTGCGGTAAAAGGAATATTGGCCATAACACCTACAATATATTTTTTTGTATCTAGTAATTTAGAGAGTAATTAATATCTAAAAAAGCGTAATTCACATTCGGTAAGCCCGAAAATATAAATGGCATTTTAATTTTCATATAAATTTTTCGATGAAATGTAGTCAATTGAACAATACCAAGATTATTTACTAAATTAGTATGCAAAGACTTAATACCAATTTTCAAAGACTCTATCTTTAAAAATGTCAGAAAAATGTCATAACCATTGTCATTCAAATTGTATGGAAAGCCCAAGTTTCAAGACTCTAGCTTTAAAAATGACTGTATGGCGTTTTAACCCCCTTTCACCCCTTTACAGGGGTATAAAAATATGTCGCAGCTACTTTAATAAAATTTATATGGAAAGTTCAATTTTCAAGACTCTAGCTTTCAAAATGAAAGTGAGACGTTTTAACCCCCTTTCACCCTTTTTATAGGTTAAAAAAAAAAAAATACCGAAATCACTTTTATTAAATTTGTATGCAAAGCCCAAATACCAATTTTCAAGACTCTAGCTTTTAAAATGGCAATACGACGTTATAACCCCCTTTGCCCCTCTACAGGTTGAAGAAAAAAATACCATTATTACTTTCATCAAATTTGTATGCCAAGCCCAAATAACAATTTTCAAGACTCTAGCTTCAAAAATGTCCATACATCGATTTAACCCTCTTTCACCCCTTTATAGGTTGAAATCACTTTCATTCAATTTGTATGGAAAGCCCAAATACCAATTTTCAAGACTCTAGCTTTAAAAATTACAAATCTTCCATACATCCTTTGAACCTCCATTTCACCCCTTTAAAGACTGAATTAAAAAAAAACCGAAACAGGTCAATTTTTATTTTTGATCATCAATCGTAATCGAAATTTTCAAATCTCTAACATCTAAATTGAGATACTTTCATACTAACGTAAACCCCCCCTTTCACCCCTTTAGGGGGTGAATTTCGCAAAACCCCTTCTTAGTGCGCGCCTACATAGTAAGAACTACCTATATTTTAAATTTCATGATTTTAGGTCCAGTAGTTTTGGCTGTGCGTTGATAGATCAGTCAGTCAGTCACAGGCCGAGGCGTTACCTCTTTATTAATAGTATAGAAGATAGATATAGAGTATAGATCATAATCTTGCATATCTTCTATATCTATATAGAAGATATGCAAGATTATGAACGATAAATTGTAAAAACAATTAAATAATATGGTGTGTTATACAATGCCTCGAAATGGTTTTCGATTTTGGTTGGACCTCTTTAATTTTTATTCCCATAGCCCATTGGACAGGTCAACATTGAATACCTTAACTAATTAAATTTATTTTCTTTTTCAGAGATGAATCAAGCATTCAAGGCAACATTTGGTCTGGGATCTGTTGCGTCGTTTTTTTTTTCCTAATAATATCTGTACTTACATTCCCCAATGGACCATTCACTCGACCACACCCAGCAGTTTGGAGGATTGTATTTGGAATGTCAGTGTTATATCTTTTGGCACTATTATTTCTACTATTTCAAAGTTATTCTACAGTATATGAAATAATGTACTGGATTGATCCAAATCTTCGTAATTTCCACATTGACATGGATAAGGTAGGTAACTTTACGTACAGTTTTTTTTTCGATTGTCAAGCACAAGTCCATAGTCCATGCGCCTAGATAAATAAAGGAGTCATGCAGTCCCAATATCAACCCCCCATACGCCCTTCGCTTGCTATGGGTAGGATTGAATTAAATGGCAATGCTGATTTTGTATGTAACAGTAGCACATTTTTATAGTAATGATAAAACGAAGGTTCAAGAACAAACAACCAGAATAATTATAATTACTAGTGGCCCACCCTCGCTACGCTTCTGTATTTTAAATTTGAAAACAAAAATAAATTCACAATAATCAAAATACCAATATTCATGTCTAGAGAGAGACATGCATTAAATATGATAAAACATTTTAAGCCCATTTCCCCGCTTGAAAGGTTAAATAAAATAATAATATGGCGAAATCACTTTTATTAAATTTGTATGAAAAGTCTAAAATAATACCAATTTTCAACACTCAAGCTTAAAAAATTACAAATCTTCCATACATTGCACATTTAACCCCTTTAAGGGTTGAATTTAAAAAATACTGAAATAGGTAAATATTTATTTTTGATAAACAACCATAATCCAAATTTTTCATATCTCTTAACTCAATTGAGAGACTTTCATACGAACGTTAACCCCCCCCTTTTACTCCTTAGGGGGGTGAATTCTGCAAAACCGCTTCTTAGTGCGCGAAGTGACCTACGAAGACGTAGGATGACTTCACGGAGTCGTCTTCTCAAAGTTTGACCGTTACCCAGCAAAACCTAAAACCTAGTAGGTACATAAGATTGAATGAAAGAAATAAATGTGTTTGCTTACCATATTCATGTTTTGTAACCTACTTATTTACGCGGTATTAGGTTTGGTCTTATTTTTACATAGCTGAAAATGAAAGTTAGGATAATTTGATAGTGTAAGTTTTGCGCGTTTGGGACGGCACGCAAACCTACCGGGTTGGTGGTGGTGTAAAAACAGTGAGACACTTTTAACAGAAGGATAACTATTTACTTGCGCTACTAATTAAATACATTAAGGACCCGACAAGGTGCACGAAATGTTTATAAACAAAGTCGACGCCGTTCCTTGCGACTCTGCGATGGCGGACTCTGGCGCTCGCGTCGCTGCGGCTTATTCGCGAAACCGAGCGGGTAATCGACGCTCGCGCCCTCTGCGGTAGGTGCGGGGAGTGAGGTTTAAATGATGGCGCGCTACAATAGTCGTTACATTGCAACTTTGCCACTTCGATCTAATCACACCTTAAGGATGCCTGTCCACCGGATCGGAGCGGGCCCGGGGGATCGAAGTGAAATTCACCATTCAGAAGTTTTTTGTTGGCTAGCGGAGTTTTTATGCCATCCTTATAATAAACCACTTACTACAACCCTATTGCCCGCATGTGCCGCCTCTACAATGAGCTTGTACAGAACCCCTACACTGATCTAGAAGTATTTGTCTCAAATCCACATTTCTTCAAAAAGGGGGTCACGGCATTAACGCTGATCATACAAATTTAATTTTTTTTCGTACAGCAGCTCTCTATTAGCAGCTATTGTGTTCATAAATACCAAAAAAAAAATTATGTGTCATTTATCTTAGGATACAAGTTGTTGGGTTATACTTATACGAGTAGTTTAGCACTTATAGTCGCGCCGTTGTATCATGCCCGATTTGACAAATGTCAGACTGAAAGCACTAGTGAGGGACAACGGTATATTGCCGAATCATATAAGTAACAGTTATTTCCACTAAGGGCAGTTTCCCATGTTCAAAAAATTTTTTTTATATTAGGTTAATGGGTTTGCTCTTGATCTCATCTCACCTGATGGAGAGTGACAATGAGGTCTAAGATGTAGCGTGCTTTCCCAGAAGAAGCCTATTCACTCTCGACTTAAAGACTACCCAAATTGTAGTCCTCGGGAAAACAGAAGCCGGCAAGTTGTTCCATTCCTTAGCAGTTCGTATTAAGAAAGAAGAAGCGAAACGCGAAATTTATTTTCAAAATGAAATATTAAAACCTTAAAGTGACAAATAACTAGTATTTAAAAAAATACGCGGTGAGTATTACCGGTTACGTCACTATGAAAACGTGTCGAACGGCGTTGCTTTGTAAAAGCGTAATACAGAGTGGAAATTTTACGTTTTCTTTTTATTCTCAAATTATTTTAAGTAATAAAAGACAAATAATTAGATAATTAGGTGCCTTTGACATCATGAAATGAAGTTTTATTTTTAAAAGTGATTCTTTATGATTCGCTAAATGTGTTCTCATGAGAAGGATAAATGCGAAATAAAAAACAAATATTGTCAAATCGGGCATGATACAACGGCTCGACTATAAGTACCTATACCTACCTAAAATATTATATTGTAATCATAACTGTAACCTGTTTTGTGTCTAAATAAATAAAAAATATTTAGCGGATTTCCGCTCCGCCCCGCTTCGGTTAGGTGGACCAGGCAACTTAAAACTTAGGCTTAGTTCAAAGCTTGCACGGCATTGATTGTTACTAACCGTTTGCAATTTGTTTCAGGAATATGCGGTTAATTGTTCTGATATAAGTATAGCAAAAGTATGGGTCACATGTCGATGTATTTGCATGGGTCATTTTTTAGGATGGATGTTTAGGCAATATTATTTAGACATTGCTGGTCTATTGTGGGCTATATCTATCATGTTGGAAATCACAGAGATAGCTTTTGCTCATTTGCTGCCAAATTTCTTAGAATGTTGGTGGGACTCTGTAATATTAGATGTTCTGATTTGCAATGGGCTAGGAATATGGTGTGGGCTTAAAATAATGCAAAGCATTAGAAATGAGAGAATACAAGTGGGTAAGCATAAGGTAAGTTAATAAAGATTTTTTTCTCGACTGTAATACTTGAGACTCGCTTCTCAACTTTGAGAACTGGTTCAACATGTCGTATAAAGTTGAGTTAGAAAGCAATAGTATGATGTTGTATTAGTTTTAGAATAGAATAGAATAACTTTATAAACATTAAAGAATCAAAGGGTTTATATTTAGGTGATCAGCAAAATGACTAACTTAAGACGAAGGGTACAGCCACTCTAGCGCCGCCAATTGATTTAAATTTATAGTTACTAAGCCGGATCTATTATTACCTATCACTGTCCTCCAGCCCCTTGGCCAACACGTCTTATACCTATTTATTGAATAACTGTGCAAAACTTTCAAAAAAAATACTACAACTCGAAAAAATATATTTATATTAGTGATGCGCCGAATAGTGTAGTTTCAAACCGAATAACCGAATACCGAATACAATATTCGTGTGCAAATCTTTACCGAACCGGATATTGTCGGCGCCGATTATTCGGTTTACCGTTTTCTTGTTTCTGATCTATCTTCTATGGTATACTACTTATCTACTAAGCCTAGGGTTAGGGGAAATTGCGCCCGAAACCAACTCGCCCGCGAATTTTCAAACGGTGACCGAAACATAAGGTCAATGTCGGTACTGAGATATGAACGTTTAAGTGTTTATTCCTTCCATGTCAGAAATTTCCTTAACTGTATCTCTGTGTCTATTAGGTAAATAAATACTACTGAATAAGTATCATCCCAGGGATTCAAGTGGGACTCGAACCCACACCCTCCACATTAACCGGGTGGGCCTGTTCTGGTATGCGATGGAGGTGGTGGTAGACTTGGGATTAAATGTTATTTTTGTTTAACATGTGACTAGTTAATGCTAATAAAAATAACGGCTATCTTAACTGTTCTATTTGTTATAACTTTAGTATGCAGTACGGCAGTGCTCCCGCCAAGTCGAGCAAAAAAAAAAAAAAAAAAAAAAAAAAAAGTGACAAAAAGAACTTTGACCCGTTACCGTTTGCCGAATGCCAACCTTCCTTCCTTTTCCTATCTTCGTATCACCCCCTCTCACCCCCCCTCTCACCCCCCCCTCTCACCCCCCCCTCTCACCCCCCCTCTCACCCCCCCTCTCACCCCCCCTCTCACCCCCCCCTCACCCCCCCTCTCACCCACCCCCCCTCTCACCCCCCCCCCCCTCTCACCCCCCCCTCACCCCCCCCCCCCCCCCCCTCTCACCCCCCCCCCTCTCACCCCCCCCTCTCACCCCCCCTCTCACCCCCTTTCAACCCCCCCCCCTCTCACCCCCCCCCCCCTCTCAACCCCCCCCCCCCTCTCACCCCCCCTCTCACCCAACAATCTCACGAAACAACATAAATTCTGTTACTGAAATAAAATACCATTAAGATTCAATAATTTTAACAAAACGTAATTTTAACAAAACGTAATTTTAACAAACTACACGAAATCAGTTAATTTCACAAAACGTATTTTTTTCGCATAAACAATAAAAATACCAACTCAACGAATTAAGTTAATTTCACCCAAAGGTTATTTTTAGCTCATTCAATAAAAATAACAAATCACTAAATTTAACACACCACTAGACGAATTAACATTAACTTATTTTCAGTTAATTTTTCTCTCGGACAATAATGAACCATATTTTGTTTCTAATAGACGTCATTTTCTCTCACTCCGTAAACACAGTTTTTAACAGTTTTAACACTACCGCCATTGGTGCCATCTATCTGAGTTTCGTCGCATCGTCGCATTCTCGGCGCCATATTGGCAAAAAATAAATACGCGCTTATTGGTACATGATTCCGCACGAATCCACTAGGTGATGCTGTAGTGCAAGAAGCTACATAAAGAATTACGAAAAGTGAAATTTAGCTTTTTACGGGAATTTTTCTTAACATTGTTAATGGGTATTTTTTTTTATCGTGTTAATTTAATGGTTATAACTATTAACGCCCACTACTAGGTGGTGGTATGTGAAAGGTCGAGTACCACCTGGACTCTTCAATGATTTTTAAGAGCACCTACTTAAGAATAATTTGCAAAGAATATCAAAATGTACCAAACAAAAATAAAATTATTTATCATTAAATAACTTAAAATTATTTATTGTTGATTCATATTTTATTTATAATATTTTGCCACATACGTTTTTATTAAGTGTTTTTAATAAAAATTTAAAATTTTGATCAGAGTTTGAAAACAAAGCTTTATAATTATTGTTTGAAAAAATCCAGTCCAGATATTTTTAAGTATAAAAATAAATATAAAATTAATATTTATTGATCTGGCTTAAAAATAAATGAATTAGGCATTTTTTTTAAAGTTAATGTAAACACATACTATAGGGCAGGAAATAAATATGTGGTCTTTAGATGTCAAAAATACATGTTGATTTCATGTTTAATTGCTTTCATTTATTAGCTTTTTAACACATTCCTCGCCAGTTTTATTTAATTTACAAAAACACTCACTTGTCCTTTTAAATTCCATGTCATATAGCCAGGAAAATAGGAATACTCAAACCGAATATATTCGGCACTAAAACCGAATAATTCGGCCGAATACGAATAGTGAAAAAAGTGCCGAATATGCCGAATACCGAATACCAACCGAATATTCGGCGCATCTCTAATTTATATTATATAAAATTGGCCACTTTTGGCGTTAATAAATTTTTCGAATACAAAAACAGGCCAAAAAGTTGTGCAATAGTTATTCAATAAATAGTATAAGTGTTTGCCGAGAGGCTGAGGGACAGTGATAGGTAATAATAGATCCGGCTTAGTAGCTATAAATTTAAATCAATTGGCGGCGCTAGAGTGGCGTACCCTTCTAAATTCTGAACTAAAAATGATGGCTAAAAATTATAATAATTGCACGTATCTAGAGACATTTTTTTTAAATATTCATATCATAACAAAGATATTGGATATAAAACAAGATGGTGCACTATGAAAATGAATGCAATGTTAATTTCGACTCTATGCAGTGGGAATAAAGAATACTTTGAAATGCCAAATTGCTTTACAGAAAATCGATGCCGAGCGAGATGTCGCTATATAGGATGATGTCCTTGTCTAATGGGTTGCCATCATAAAAAAAACCTTTGTGGTATAACTTGAAGCAATGTTTATATTTCTTCTTCTGGGGAGCTTTCAAAATATTTAATAATTTAAAGGAATGATACGTTGGAAATTAATGTCTTTTTAATTTGTTTATTTTAAACCATGATAAACGACTGTTTTTATGTAAAAGTCGGTGATATGGTAGTTTTAATTATAATCAATATGCAACACTTGGCGTCTCGACATCACCATTATGGCGGCGGCAAAAATAATTTGAAAGTTTGTATTATTGTGACGACAAAATTACGTGTAAAAATTATTATTATTTATTTGTAATGGTTCTCACTTGTTGTGTGATAGGATGCAAAAGTGAATCTTATAAAGGTTGCGGGTATTTTTTCATAAGTAAGTATTTAGTCAAAGTTTTTTTTTTGCATTGAGTAGGGTGTCCATTTCGCTTGTCATCTAAAGACGTATTTACTTTTTTATTTTTTTTGGACAAATCGGAAAGTTTTCATGGTCGAATAAATTGCATGATAATGGACGACCATAAAAAGGTCATGTTTGGTAAAAAGTGTAGCAATAAATCTATTTAATTTTTAATTTATCAAATCGTAAATTATGTACGTTTGTATGAATAATACGCTATGGCCGGTTAAATGTGCCGCAGAGTGTATTATTATAGGTAGGTAAATAGAAAATCTAATAGGGCTAGCACAAACTTTTCGAAAAGTCGGTAGTCTCTTCGTATCGTACGTATACTTATTAAGGAATTTTAATTTGGAACTTGTGTTTTTTTCTACAAAATTGCTCATAAATACTCAAACGATACTTTGAAACGTTCGTGCTAGCCCTTCTAGTTTGAATGAGCTTCATGAGTTTCCTAGAGAACGCAATGTCCGACTCCCACGTGGGTGGACTAAGTTTGACTAACAATTTATTGTAATCGAAACGCTAAAACGTGTGGTCACCTTATTAGAGTAGGACGTTAACCAATATATAGACATCTCGCGAGGCTCGAATGTAAGTAACAAGTGCGCCATCTTGTTATAGTGTAAAATCTTTGTATCATAACCACTACTATAAAAACTCCTAGGAAAAATTATCTTTTTAGTAAATTAAATTCATAACTTATGTTACCTAAAATATGAAGAATTAAATATAGATTTTGTGTGACGAAAAATTAAAAATAAATTTTACTTTTGGTGACATTACTGTTGCATTGAGCGCTTTAAAATTTCCGTTGGTAATAAAGAACAATATTATATCACCTTTTTTCAGAGATATTTCGTCAACAACTGGGAAGATAAAGAGAGCTATTCTACAATTTACGCCTGTTCACTGGACTCCTGTTCGTTGGCTGGACCCGACGTGCACATACATGAGGTTCTTCGCTTTGAGCCAGCTTGTCGTATTTTGGCAAATTTCAGAATTAAACACGTTCTTCTTGAAACATATATTTGAAATGCCACCATCTCATCCTCTGGTTATTGCACGGCTCTGTCTCATTGGAGTGATAGTAGCGCCATCTGTAAGGTAAGTTGTTTACTCACATGTTATTCAGTTACCTACTACGATAATACATAATAAATTGCCGTCATATTAGCCATATTGTCATACCTACTTGCGCAAACAGTCAAATTTGCAAAATGTCTGCTAATTGAAAAAAAATTTAAGCATTAAGTATTTGCTCTCCACGGCAATTTTTATAGGTAATTGAGATAGGTGGCAGACAAGCAAAAGTATCACCTGATGGTCAGCGATTGCCGCCGCCCATAGATACCTGCAACATCAGTAGAGGCATAAGTTAATGTTCAGTTATAACAAAATCCTGTTCAATTTATGTTGTATGAAAGTAAGGACTTGAAATTAAAAGTACCCCATATAATATTTGGCAGGCCTCCCACCAGGTGGACCGACGATCTGGTGAAGGTCGCGGGAGCCCATTGATGCGGGTGGCACAGGACCGATCTGTGTGGAGAACTTTGGGGGAGGCCTATGTCCAGCAGTGAACGTCTATTGGCTGAAATGATGATATATTATTATCGGAAAACATCCTTTGAGGGGTATATAGGGGGTAAAATTTAGAATGGGTGTTTATTAATTGTAAAAGTAAGAGACTGAAATAGTAGACATGCAGTAGACGCCCAGACCATAGTGATCACAAGTTACCTAAACAAAGAGGTCTTGTAAATCATCTGCTTGAAAATGTGTACCTACCGGTAATATCCATTTAACTACTGCTGATTGTTAGCGAACATTTTCTGAAAATGGGAGTACAGTCAGCCAAACATCAGGTTACCACAACCTGTCGAATTTCCTCACTCGATATTCTACATAATGTGTATGAAAGTAAGATGAAAGTCGATTGAAGAAATTTGACAGTTTTGAATACTTTGATGTGTAGCTGTACGTATCTAAGTCTTAGCCCGTCCAGTGGCGTTGCGTAGGTGTCGGGTGGCTCGGGGCCATGGACGTATATAAGGGGGGGGTCCAGGGTGTCCGGACCCCCCCCCCCCCCATTGAGGCCTGGTTTGACATAAGGTTGAATCGGCTATATAGCCAAGGGCGACTTAATTATGGGGTCGGCAAGGTTGGTGGGGTAGCAAATTGTAGATAGCCCTGGGACAAATCAACCTCACGTTCTTCAAGAATGCGTACATGTAATAACGCACGATGGGTCCAGCCGGTCCTTGAATTGTATTTCGGGAAAGCCGCATTATAAAATATTATTACAATTAGGGAAATTGTTAAATCCTAAAGCACGGCGGGAGGGGGGGGGGGGGGGATCGTAATTGTTTTGCAATGGACACTCCCCTTGTCAAAGCTATATATACGTCCGTGCTCGGGGCGGAAGACTATTTTGCCGCTCTCCTTTCTTCCTGGACAAAATAGTCAATTTGTCAATGAATAAATAAAGATCTTACCTAAGCTATTTCATATATCTAGTAATTAAATCTTCCTGATTTTATGTTTGATGTGTTAACTCCTATTTTTAGGCAATACTACATATATGTAACAGACCCTAACTGCAAAAGAGTCGGCACACAATGCTGGGTATATGGAGCTATAATGGTTACCGAATCCATGCTGTGTATAAAAAACGGAAAGGAAACTTTTTGGTCAAGCTCAAGTTGTTTAATGTTATTATATGGCTAGTCATTCAGATATTAGTATCAATTGGGTGTGTATATGGAGTAGTACTACATCACTGGGTATTTCGAGGTAATGAGCTTTACATACCTATCAATTATTCACACGCAAATACATCATTTTTTTTTTTTTCTCTAATTGTGTTGTCATGGTCGTGGGTTTATATAAATTAGTAATATTGTTATTGTTATAGGTTAGGTTTGTTAATTGTTTTTTGGATTATCTTAAAATATGTAATTACGTCCTACTTGTTTAGATATATTTTTTCCTTGTGCGTCTTATATATATCAAATTATTATATGTCGACCAACCCCTGTTATGCACCTGTTCCATTGGTACTGCTTTTCTTTTAATTTTCTTCCTTTTTCTTTTAAAAGAGGCACTGCAATGGAACAGGTGCATAATAGTACTACAAGGTAGCCGCTGAAAACCAGCGTCGGGGCAGGTCACTCGGACCTGCACCAGACAATCTGCTGAGCGGCCGCCTATTTGGCGCATATATATCATAATTGTTTTGTCTTTTTTTTGTTTGTGTGTGTATTTAACTGTGTGTGTTTTGTGCCAAATAAAGTTTTCATTCATTTCATTCATTCATTCATCATAATAATATGTTATTCGTCACGCTCTTATTGAAATTTTTATTGTTTTCAGCCAAGTAAAGGACAATACTACAGATCGGTCCAAAAAAGCATCAATAAATATAAAAGACAAGGTAAGTTTGTAAGCAGGTATTTTCGTGACATGACCATGAGAAGTGGAATTTTGGTCCAGAATGGTTGAGTAGAAGGACGGTTGAAAAGTTGTACCTACTGTACAAATGTTCACAGATAACACTCCGTCCGTATACCGTCCGTATGTGGTAATCATTTTAGGTAGGTTATTATGTTATTCTTGATTGCACAAAAAAATACATTAGCTGGACTTAAAACCAGTAAAACAATGGGGTATGGGAACAAATTTTTAGGTAATCTTTTTATATTTTATTTCAATACCTTTTACTATTTCAAGAAATCAATTTGAATATTTTTGTAATCAAGACAGTAGGTATGTTTTAATTAATTTTTAAACATTTTAAATTCAAGCGTATTTGTGACGTCACAAGGTGCGCTACACCATATTAATAATGTACCACGTGCTTTTTTCCCACAAATCGTGGCAAATAAATTATATGTAAAATGTTACTTGTGGGCAAAATCCCTTTTAATCGGGGGGGAATTTTACATCACTTGTCTGACACATTCCGGCAAAACAAAAACAGAGAGTATCTCTAATCAATTTTATATCACCTTTCAAATAATGTCAACTGGTTTTATTGTATTACAACGGATTATGTTACTAGGTATGCCAAATCGCTTGAAATGTTGTCTCAGTAAAGCCTGTATGTATACAAACACACTAGTTTTTGTTGTAGTCAAACATACCTAGTAGTTTTGATTTTATAGGTATTCAAAGTTTTGAAAAAATATCGAGTCCCGCTAACAGTCCACGTGATCGCTTGTGACGTCATGTCACATCGCGCCGCACGGGCCTCGGCTCGCTTCGTATCAAGTCGCCAGCGGTTATATGTAGGTAGTAGGTGTAATTAGCTCGAGCAGTGTTTTGTTATGTTGGTTTGCGTTCGCGTATTAAGTTAATAGTTTAATAATAGTAAATATTATTCGATTAATAAAATGGATGAAGGATTCGAAAAGGGCAATCGGGTAATCTACCTAAAATAGATGGATTAATAGTTGCGCATTATTTATCAACAAATATTGATTTCGTTGCCGCCGAAATGCGAACTTTCCGTGGTACTACTTATGCTTATTAGTTTATTTGTTCTAAATTGTTTTATCAAAAAAAATACCAAACTAATGTCGTAATGGAAAAATGCAACTCAAATAGTAGAAGTACCTACCTACCGTAAAATTTTTAAGTTAAAGACAACAAAATATGTAGTTATTATAGTTTTGTAGCTATTGGTAGGTACGTATGTATAATATAAGTAGGTAGGTACCGTTCTTCTTAATTTTAAACGAATACATACATTCTTGGTTTATTGCACTTCCGCCAGCAGCTTCGCCCCAGTTTTCCTCGGAAACATTTTCCCAGGATTAATTTTATGTAGTGAAAACATAAAATTTGTCATAATCTTAAGAATTTAGTTTTTTTGGCTGTTTGGCGTTTGTTTTCTTTGCTCAACAAAGCTGTAAGGAAAACAAAAAGTGACAGCTGATCAATTAGGAAAAATATTTTGTTTTGTTTACAACTTTACAATGTATTTCGTTTTTAGATGAATTTGTATAAATCTACACAATTTTATCAGTAATGGTGAAGGATTGCAAAAATGTCTAGGTTGAGAGAGATCGGATCGGAGATCTACGTAACCTCAAACTACATGAAGGAAATAATTTGGACTTTGAATAACTAAAATTGGTGCTTGTTGTAAAAGGTATGTAATTTTTAAGTATTTTCCATTGATCCGAGCATGTAAAGTTTTGTCTTATTTAGAAATTAAATTTCTTCCTAATTCCTTTTAATTTCTTTAAAAATTAAGTTACATGGATCTATTGTTATAGAGCATGTAAGGTATAGGGATCTCTTTCCATACTTAGCATATGAATCCCAGATTCATACAAAACTATCAGTCTGGAACCCGTGGTATGCTTAGAGAATGATTCCGGAATGTTTGTTAAACTATCATCAAGCGACTGCCATCTGACCTTTGCTGTCCTTTAACAGAGGTACCAGACAAACTGATTTACTGTTACATATTTCAGATACTGTCCAATATGTACTGGTATTCTCATTTATCTCGGATTCAAACCACGACTTCCCATTCTTATACATTGAGCTACCACTGCACTATTATAACAGTGTAGAT